>PVKP010013502.1:0-55353 GCA_004027715.1 Plecturocebus donacophilus | reverse complement strand
TTCTACATAGCTGAATAAATTATTACAAAATAAACTGACAACCTGCAGAATAGGAGATAATGCGAACTACCCAACAAAGGTCTAATATCCAGAATGTATAAGAAACTTAAACATATCCACAAGTGAAAGCCAAATAGCGCCATTAAAAATGGGCAGGGGACATGAATAGACACTTCTTAAAGGCATACAAGTAGCCAACAAACATATGGAAAGATGCTCCATATCACTAATCAGAGAAATGCTGATTGAAACTACAATGAGACACCATCTCAAACCAGTCAGAACGGCTATTAGAGTAACAAAAATTACAGATACTGCTGAAGTTGCAGAGAAAAGGGAATGCTTATACACTCTTGGTGGGAATGTAAGCTAGTTTACCTACAATCAGAAGCAGTTTGAATGTTTGTCAGATACCTTAAAACAGAACTATTCATCCCTGTTATTCTGTTATTAGGTATATTCTCAAAAGAAATAAATTATTCTACCATAAAGACACATGTATGTATACGTTAACTGCAGCTCTATTCACAATAATAAAGACATGTAATGAACGTACATCTCCATCGATGGTGGACTTGATAAGGAAAATATGATACATATACATCATAGAATACTATGCAACCATAAAAAAAATAATGAAACATGCCTTATGCAGCAATGTGGGTACAGCTAGAGGCCATTATCCTAAATAAATTAATAATGGAATACACCACTGAAGATGAGATGTTCTCACTTACAGGTAGGTACAAAACTCTGAATAAACATGGGCACAAAGAGGACAAAAAGAGAGCCTTCATAGCCAAGACAATCCTAAGCAAAAAGAACAAAGCTGGAAACATCACACTGCCCAACTTCAAACTATACTATAAGGCTACAAGTAATCAAAAAAGCATGGTACTGGTACCAAAAGAAAGACATAGACCAATGGAACAGAACACAGTCCTCGGAAGCAACAGCACACATCTACAACCATCTGATCTTTGACAAACCTGACAAAAACAAGCAATGGGGAAAGGATTCCCTGTTTAACAAATGGTGTTGGGAAAACTAGCTAGCCATGTGCAGAAAGAAACTGGACCCCTCCCTGTCACCTTACAGTAAAATAAACTCCAGATGGATTGAAGATTTAAAGGTAAGACCTAACACTATAAAAACCCTAGAAGAGAACCTAGGCAAAACCATCCAGGACATAGGCATAGGCAAGGACTTAATGACTAAAACACCAAAAGCAATGGCAGCAAAAGCCAAAATAGACAAATGGGATCTAATTAAACTTCAGAGCTTCTGTACAGCAAAAGAAACAATCATTAGAGTGAATCAGCAACCAACAGAATGGAAAAAAATTTTGCAATCTACCTAGCTGACAAAGGGCCAATATTCACGATCTACAAAGAACTAAAACAGATTTACAAGAAAAAGCAAGCAAACCCATTCAAAAGTGGGTAAAGAATATGAACAGGCAGTTTTCAAAAGAAGACATATATGAGGTCAACAAACATATCAAAAAATGCTCATCATCACTGGTCATTAGAGAAACACAAATCAAAACCACATTGAGTTACCATCTCATGCCAGTAAGAATGGTGATCATTAAAAGATCTGCAGATACTGGAGAGGATGTGGAGAAATAGAAACACTTTTACACTGTTGGTGGGAATGCATATTAGTTCAACCATTGTGGAGTACAGTGTGGTGATTCCTCAAGGACCTAGAAATAGAAATTCCATTTGACCCAGCAATCCCATTACTGGGTATGCACCCAAAGGATTATAAAACATCCAGTTATAAAGACACATGCACACATATGTTCATCGCGGCACTGTTTACAATAGCAAAGACTTGGAACAAACTCAAATGCCCACCAGTGATAGACTGGACAAAGAAAATGTGGCACATATACACCATGGAATACTATGCAATCATAAAAAATGATGAGTTCGTGTCCTTTGTAGGATCTTGGATGAATCTGGAAACCATCATTTTTAGCAAACTGACACAGAAGAGAAAATCAAACACTGCATGTTCTCGCTCATAGGCAGGTGTTGAACAATGAGAACACGTGGATACGGGTAGGGGAGCATCACACACTGGGGTCTGTTGTGGGGCTAGGGGAGGGACAGTGGGGGTTGGGGAGGGTGGGGAGGGATAATGTGGGGAGAAAAGCCAAATATAGATGATAGGGGAATGGAGGCAGCAAACCACCTTGCCATATACGTACCTATGCAACAACCCTGTGTGATCTGCACATGTACCTCAGAACCTAAAGTACAATAATAAAAAAATATATTAGTATCATTCTTCTCAAAAACTTTCAAAAGGTAGAAATGGAGGGAACACTTCACACTTTATGAGGACACGTTACCCTGATACAAACTTAAACAAAGATATTATAAGAAGGAAAACTACAGATTGGAATCCCTTATGAATATGGAGACAAAAAATCTTCTATACAATATCAACAAACTTGTGATAAAAATATAAAAATATACATTATGATTAGTTGAGATTAATCTTTTGAATGCAAGGTTGGTTCAACCAATGAAAATTAATTGATGTCACATAATGTATATATAAAATTAAATTTAAAAACACACATGATTGTCACAGTAGACCAATAACAACAATTGACAAAGCATATCTTAAATTTTTATCACAAGAACAATAACAAGCTAGGAATAGAAGAGAAATTTTTCAACCTGAGAAAGAGCATGTTTGCAAAATCTATAACTAAAGTTGTAGTTCATGTTGAAAGACTTAAAGCTTTCCCCATAAACTAGGAACAAGACAAGAAGGTTGGCTTCCACCATTTCTAATCAACATTGTACTAGCCGGAAGGACAGTTAGGGAAGAGAAAGAAATAACGGCATCCAGTTAAAAAAGAAATAAGTAAATCAATCTCTGTAGATGACATGTTTTTGGATAGAGAAAATATTATACAGTCTATTAAAATATATTATTACAAGTAATGGCCAGGTGAAGTGGCTCACACCTTTAAACACAGAACTCTGGGAGGCCTAGGCGGGTGGATCACCTGAGGTCAGGAGTTTGAGACCAGTCTGGCCAACATGGTGAAACCCATCTCTACTAAAAATACCAAAAATTTGCCAGGCATAGTGGTGGGCGCCTGACATTCCAGCTACTCAGGAGACTGAGACAGGAGAATTGCTTGAACCTGAGAGGCAAAGGTTGCAGTGAGCTGCAATGGCACCACTGCACTACAGCCTGAGCAGCAAGAGTGAAACTCTGTTAAAAAAAAAAAAAAAAAAAAAAAACTGAAGTGTATAAGATGTATGTAAAAAAATCAATTGCTACAATACAGATAAATTTTGAAAACTATAATAATTGAAAGTAGTCAGTAACAACAAAAACCAAATACTAAATGAAATTTACTTAAATATAACTAATAGGCAAATCCATAATAACTGCAAGTGGTTGTAAGGGATAGGGGAAAGGAAGTGATTATTAAAGATACAGAATTTCTATATGGGGGTAGGGAGATATTCTAAAATTAGGAAGTGGTAATGATTGTACAACTACTATGAAGATACTAAAAACAGCTGAAGAGTAAACTGTAAATATTGACTTTTATGGAATGTGTATTATATCTTAATGAGTATGCTCTTAATAAGACAGTTTTGTGAATGCTATAATGTGTTATAATAAACACAAATATATCAAGCTATTTTCATAAAAAAATAATGCTTTAACTTTAAATACTTTTCAATCTTAAATTTGCACTTGCTGTTATCTAACTATGTATTTGAATATATGTTTATATTTAGAAAATTCACATTTGATGGATAAGGATTATTTTACTTTTTATTTTTGTTTGAATAAGTTTTGTTTCCTCCCAGAAATTGCCATTTACTGTAATATTCTAATAGTTATATGCATGACTGACATAAAAATCTGTGTTTCTGCATCTTTAAATTTCTGCTATATGACTATCACATTATCCACTCCGAGAAAGTACAAGAATCTTGAATTAAAATGAAGCTAAGAGTATTGAGAGCTATGGAAAATGTCAAGTTGTTTTGAAGTAATATATTTCTCACTAGACTAGTGTTTTTCAATTTCCTATACTGCTATTGAACTTAGGAAAGTCACTAATGCTTTGTAAGGTAAAATAAATCGATGAATAAAATAAAGGATATTGAGTTCATCTTTTAGTTACGTATTTTCAAAAATTCTATATCTCTATCTCTATTGCTATCTATATACAAACATACACACATATACATGTATAAATACATTCATCTATAAAATTATTTATCCTACTATTTATAAAGACCTGTATTTTATAGTTCTCTGTAAAGTATAAAAGGAAAGAGGATAATGCTTGTAAAAATGCTTGACATTTATAAAAAGTCCAAAGTCTTGTCAAATACAAAGAAATCTGGACTCAATATAAGAAGAGACTTTTTCAAAAAGACTATTGCAATATATAGATGCATACGTTAATTGGTTTGATTTAATCATCCCACAATGCAGGCACACATCAAAGCAACACAGTATAAATATATGCAATTATTATTTGTCAAGTAAAAATAAAATAAATTTAAAAGTATATTTTAACAAAAGATCATTGCAATAGGGAGAGTGCTACAACCTCATGATCTGCAGGCATCTTTACATAAAAAACCAAAAGGTTTATTAAACAGGAAGAAGAAAGCAAGACTAGCAGATATGTTGCAGAATGTAGAAAAAGCAGGTGGCCTGGGCAGGTGGCAAAATCAGATCTTTTCAACAGGAAATATATTTCTCCATAATGGCTTATTCTCAGAATAAGCTGTTAACTGGGAATGTTTTACACCTTAGTACATTTTAAATGATTATTCATATTATGATTTTAGTTTAATAGAGCAACAAAATTTATCATTACAGAGGAAGGAAAGGGCTTTTAGGTATGTATTTCTAAGTAACCTAAGAGATTTACTACGTATACTAGATCAGCAGTATCACACTTGTTCAAGTCGTTTAAAATGTGAAATTAAGTATTAGGCAGGTACATAAAGCTATATAATCTCTTTTTTGGCCTTAATTTTTTTTTTTTTTTTTGAGACAGTTTCACTCTGCGAGCCAGGCTGGAGTGCATCTCTGCTCACTGCAACCTCTGACCCTTGGGTTGAAGCGATTCTCCTGCCTAAGCCTGCTGAGTAGCTGGGATTACAGGTGCCCATCACCATGCCCAGCTAATTTTTTGTATTTTTAGTAGAGATGGGGTTTCACCATGTTGGACAGGCTGGTTTTGAACTCCTGACCTCAGATGATCCACCCATCTTTGTCTCCCAAAGTGCTAGGATTACAGGTGTGAGCCAGCACACCTGGCCTGCATTAATAATTTTTAAGTTTTAAAATTTATAGTAAAAATAATGTATTCTATTATTATTATTTTTTTTTATTGTACTTTAGGTTCTGGGATACATCTGCAGATCATGCAGGATTGTTGCATAAGTACACACATGGCAATGTGGTTTGCTGCTTCATACCCCCATCACCTACATCTGGCATTTCTCCCCATGTTATCCCTCCCTGACCTCCCCACCCCACCACTGTCCCTCCCTTTGCCTCCCACAACAGACTCCAGTGTGTGATGCTCCTCCCCTGTGTCCATGTGTTCTCATTGTTTAACAGCCCCCTACGAGCGAGAACATGTGGTGTTTGATTTTCTGTTGTTGTGTCAGTTTGCTGAAAATGATGGCATCCAGATTCATCCATGTCCCTACAAAGGACACATCATTTTTTATGGCTGCATAGTATTCCATGGTATATATATGTGCCACATTTTCCTTGTCCAGTCTATCATTGATGGGCATTTGAGTTGGTTCATGGTCTTTGCTATTGTAAAACATGTCACTGTGAACATATGTGTGCTTGTGTCTTTATAATAGAATGATTTATAATCCTTTGGGTATATACCCAGTAATGGGATTGCTGGGTCAAATAGAATTTCTATTTCTAGTTCCTTGAGGAATCACCACACTGTCTTCCACAATGGTTGAACTAATTTACATGCCCACCAACAGTATAAAAGTGTTCCTATTTCTCCATATCCTCTACAGCATCTGTAGTCCCCAGATTTTTTAATCATTGCCATTCTAACTGACATGAGGTGGTATCTCAGTGTGGTTTTGATTTGTATTTCTTTAATAATCAGTGATGATGAGCATTTTTTCATATGTTTGTTGGCCTCATATATGTCTTCTTTTGAAAAGCGTCTTTTCATATCCTTCACCCACTTTTGGATGGGTTTGTTTGTTTTCTTGTAAATCTGTTTTAGTTCTTTGTAGAGTCTGGATATTAGTCTTTTGTCTGATGGGTAGATTGCAAATTTTTTTTTCCCATTCTGTTGGTTGCTGATTTGCTCTAGTGATTGTTTCTTTTGCTGTACAGAAGCTCTGAAGTTTAATTAGGTCCCATTTGTCTATTTTGGCTTTTGTTGCCATTGCTTTTGACGTTTTAGTCATGAAGTCCTTGCCTATGCCTATGTCCTGAATGGTTTTGCCTAGGTTTTCTTCTAGGGTTTTTATGGTGTTAGGTCTTATGTTTATGTCTTTAATCCAACTAGAGTTAATTTTAGTGTAAAGTGTCAGGAAGGGGTCCAGTAGTTGCTTTCTGCACACTACTAGCTAGTTTTCCCAACACCATTTGTTAAACAGGGAATCCTTTTCCCATTGCTTGTTTTTGCCAGGTTTGTCAAAGATTGGATGGTTGTATATGTGTGACATTGCCTCCAGGGCCTCTGTTCTGTTCCATTGGTCTATATCTCTGTTTTGGTATGAGTACCATGCTGTTTTGATTACTGCAGTCTTGTAGTATAGTTTGAAATCAAGTAGCATGATGCCTCTGGCTTTGTTCTTTTTGTTTAAGATTGTCTTGGCTATGCAGGCTCTCTTTTGGTTCCATATGAAGTTTAAGGTGGTTTTTTCCAGTTCTGTGAAGAAGGTCATTGGTAGCTTGATGGAATAGCATTGAAACTATAAATTACTTTGGGCAGTATGGCCATTTTCACAATATTGATTCTTCCTAACCATGAGCATGGAATGTTTCTCCATCTGTTTGTGTCCTCTCTTATTTCCTTGAGCAGTGGTTTGTAGTTCTCCTTGAAAAGGTCCTTTACATCCTTTGTTAGTTGTATTCCTGGATATTTTATTCTCTTTGTAGCAATTTTGAATGGCAGTTCGTTCTTTATTTGGCTCCTTTATGTCTGTTATTAGTGTATAGGAATGCTTGTGATTTTTGCACATTGATTTTGTATCCTGAGGCTTTGCTTAAGTTGCTTATCAGTTTAAGGAGATTTTGGGCTGTGATGATGTGGTGTTCTAAATATACAATCATGTCATCTACAGACAGAGACAATTTGACTTCCTCCTTTCCTAATTGAATACCCTTTATTATTTTTTTTCTTGCCTAATTGCTCTGGCTAGAACTTCCAATACTATATAAAAGGAGTGGTGAGAGACAGCATCCTTGTCTAGTGCCGGATTTCAAAGGGAATGCTTCCAGTTTTTGCCCATTTGGTATGACATTGGCTGTAGATTTTTTGTAAATAGCTTTTATTGTTTTGAGATATGTTCCTTTCATACCTAGTTTGTTGAGAGTTTTTAGCATAAAGCGTTGTTGAATTTTGTTGAAGGCCTTATCTGCATCTATTGAGATAATCATGTGATTTTTGTCTTTGGTTCTGTTTATGTGATGGATTACATTGATAAACTTAGGTATGTTGAACCAGCCTTGCATCCCTGGGATAAAGCCTACTTGATCATGATGAATAAGCTTTTTGATTTGCTGTTGCAGTTTGTTTGCCAGTATTTTATTGAAGATTTTTACATCGATGTTTATCATGGATATTGGCCTGAAGTTTTCTTTTTTTGTTGAGTTTCTGCCAGGCTTTGGTATCAGGATCATGTTGGTCTCATAAAATGATTTGGGAAGGATTCCCTGCTTTTGGAATGTTTGGAATAGTTTCAGAAGGAATGGTACCAGCTCCTCTTTGTACATCTGGTAGAATTTGGATGTAAACTCATCTGGACCTGGGCTTTTTTTGGTGGGTAGGCTATTAATTGCTTCCTCAACTTCAGCCTTTGTTATTGGTCTGTTCAAGGTTTCAACTTCTTCCTGGTTTAGGCTTGGAAGGATGCAAGTGTCCAGGAATTTATCCATTATTTCCAGGTTTACTGGTTTATGTGCATAGAGTTGTTAGTAGTAATGTCTGATTGTAGTTTGTATTTCTGTGGAATCAGTGGTGATATCCCCCTTATTGTTTTTTATTGCATCTATTGGATTCTTCTCCCTTTTCTTTTTTCTTAATCTGGCTTGTGGTCTGTCTATTTTGTTGATCTTTTTAAAGGGATTTTGTGTCTCTATCTCCTTCATTTCTGCTCTGATCTTCGTTATTTCTTGTCTTCTGCTAGCTTTTGAGTTTTTTTGATCTTGCTCCTCTAGCTCTTTCTATTTTGACAATAGGGCATTGATTTTAGATCTTTCCTTACTTCTCATGTGGGCATTTATTGTTATAAATTTCCCCCAGACACTGCTTTAAATGTGTTCCAGAAGAGATTCTGGTACATTGTGTCTTCATTCTTGTTGGTTTCAAAGAACATCTTTATTTTTGCCTTCATTTCATTGATTATCCAGTCAACATTCTGGAGCCACTTGTTCAGTTTCCATGAAGCTGTGTGGTTCTGAGTTAGTTTCTTAATTCTGAGCTCTAATTTGATTGCCCTGTGGTCTGAGAGACAGTTTGTTATGATTTCCATTCTTTTGCATTTGCTGAGGAGTGATTTACTTCCAATTATGTGGTCAATTTTAAAGTAGGTGCAATGCAGTGCTGAGGAGAATGTATATTCTTTGGATTTGGGGTGGAGAGTTCTGTAGATGTCTATTAGGTCCGCTTGGTTCAGATTTGAGTTCAAGTGCTGGATATCCTTGTTAATTTTCTGTCTTGTCAATCTGTCTAATATTGACAGTGGAGTGTTAAAGTCTCCCATTATTATTGTGTGGGAGTCTAAGTCTCCTTGTAGGTCTTTAAGAAATTACTTTATGTACCTGGGTGCTCCTGTATTGGGTGTGTATATATTTAGGATCATTAGCTCTTCTTGATGCATTGATCCTTTCACCATGACGTAATGCCCTTCTTTGTCTATTTTGATCTTTCTTGGTTTAAAGTCCATTTGATCAGAGACTAGGATTGTAATTCCTGCTTTTTTTTTTTTTTTTGCTCTCCTTTTGCTTGATAAATCTTCCTCCATCCCTTTATTTTGAGCCTACGTGTGTCCTTGCATGTGAGATGGGTTTCCTGAATACAACATATGGATGGGTCTTGACTTTTTATCCAATTTGCCAGTCTCTGTCTTTTGATTGGGGCATTTAGCCCATTTACATTTAAGGTTAATATTTTTATGTGTGAATTTGATCCTGCCATTTTAATGCCAGCTGGATGATTTGCCCATTAGTTGATGCATTTTGTTCATTGTGTCAATGGTCTTTACCATTTGGTACAGTTTTGGAGTGGCTGGTACTGGTTGTTCCTTTCCTTGTTTAGTGATTCTTTCAGGAGCTCTTTTAAGGCAGACCTGGTGGTGATGAAATCTCTCAGCAATTGCTTGTCCATGAAGGATTTTCTTTCCCCTTCGCTTATGAAGCTTAGTTTGGCTGGATATGAAATTCTAGGCTGAACGTTCTTTTCCTTAAAGATGTTGAATATTGTCCACCACGCTCTTCTGGCTTGTATGGTTTCTGCAGAGAGATCCACTGTGATTCTGATGGGCTTCCCTTTGTGGGTAACCCAACCTTTCTCTCTTGCTGCCCTTAGCATTTTTTCCTTCATTTCAACCCTGGAGATTCTGATGATTATGTGCCTTGGGGTTGCTCTTTTATATTTGTGGTGTTCTCTGTATTTCTCAGATTTGAATGTTGGCCTGCCTTGTTAGGTTGGGGAAGTTCTCTTGGATAATATTCTGATGTATGTTTTCCAGCTTGTATTCATTCTCTCTGTCACATTCTGACACACCTATCAAACGCAGATTAGTCCTTTTCACATAATCTCATATTTCTTGGAGTCTTTATTCATTTCTTTTCACTCTATTTTCTCTATTCTTGCCTTCTCATTTTATTTCATTGAGGTGATCTTCAATCTCTGATATCCTTTCTTCTGCTTGGTCGATTCGGCTATTGAAAGTTGTGTATGCTTCGCGAAGTGCTTGTGCTGTGTTTTTCAGAAAGCTCCATCAAGTCGTTTATATTTTTCTCTAAGCTGTTTATTCTAGTTAGCATCTCATCTAACATTTTTTCTAGGTTCTTAGTTTCTTTGCATTGGGTTAGCCCATGTTCTTTTAGCTCTGAGAAGTTTGTTATTCCCAAGTTTCTGAAGCCCATTTCTGTCAATTCATCAGATTCATTCTCCATCCATCTTTGACCCCTAGCTGGTGAGGAGTTGTGATCCTTTGGAGAAGGAGAAGCATTCTGGTTTTTGGTGTTTTCATCCTTTTTGTGCTGGTTTCTTCCCGTCTTAGTGGCTTTATCTACCTGTGGTCTTTGTAGTTGGTGACTTTTGGATGGGGTCTCTGAGTGGACATCCTTTTTGTTGATGATGAAGTTATTTCTTTCTGTTTCTTAGTTTTCCTTCTAACAGCCAGGCCCCTCTGCTGCAGGACTGCTGGAGGTCCACTCTAGACCTGGCTTGCCTGAGGATCACCTCTGGGGGCTGCAGAACAGTAAGGGTTTCTGCTGGTTTATTCTTCTGTTATCTTTGTCCCAGAAGTATACCTGCCACATGTCAGCCTGAGCTCTCCTTTATGAGGTGTCTCTTTGGGTATATGGGGGTCGGGGAGCTGCTTTAGGAGATAGTCTGTCCCTTATAGGAGCTCAAGTGCTGTGCTGGGAGCTCCGTTGTTCCATTCAGAGCTGCTGGGCAGGTACTTTTAAGTCTGCTGCAGCGGAACTCATAACCACCTCTTTTCCCAGGTGCTCTGTCCTAGGAAGGTTGGCTTTATTTATAAGTTCCTGTCATGCTGCTGCCTTTTTTCATAGACACCCTGCCCCACAAGGAGTAGTCTAGTCACAGACTACTGAGCTGCTGCAGGCTCTGCCAAACTGCTGTAGGCTCTGCCCAGCTGCTGTGTGAACTGCCTCGGTAGTGGTGGTCACCCTTCCCCCCACTGAGCTGGACCATCCTGGATCCAGCTACACTTGCTGTGAAACTCTCAGTCCAGAGTGTTTCAGATTGCTTGTTTTGTGAGGGTGATACCTGCTGAGCCAGATCACCTGACTCCCTCTCTCTGCCCCCTCCCTTTCAGTTGAATGGGTGGTTCTGTCTCCCAGGC
This sequence comes from Plecturocebus donacophilus, assembly GCA_004027715.1. NCBI lineage: Eukaryota > Metazoa > Chordata > Mammalia > Primates > Pitheciidae > Plecturocebus > Plecturocebus donacophilus. Next base: position 44,029 of record PVKP010013502.1, on the reverse strand, counting down.
ATTCCAGGTGCCAGTTGAAACAGTTGCCCAGATTTGTGTGAGTTTCTGTGTGCCAACCTGGCACTGGCTGAAACTGCCATGCTGAAAACTCGGGTACTTTTGGGAATCTCCTGGTCCATGGCCAGTGAAGATATGTTTGGAAATGCAGTGGGCACTCACCCTTTGCATTGTTCTTGCTGGGAACTGCACTCTAGAGCTGTTCCTATTCAGCCATCTTGGATCCTCCTCTCAAAACAATGTATTCTTAAGGTTAAAAACCTACCTCTGTTACACGTGGTTTATGTTTTCTGGATTAATCTGGATTTTTATAGTTAGAAATTAAAATGTAAGATTTTGAGCCCACTAATACTTTATAAAAAACAATACAAGTCAACGTAATAGAAGCATTCATATGTTCAACACCATAAGACAAAACAGCAAATACCCTAGTGCTTTTCTTAGCTTGCTGTAATCCAAAGCCTATTGCCTCTAAGAATAGAAGCCTGACTGTATTTTTTCAAGCCCAGTAAGTGAGTACATGATTGGCAACTGTAATAACTTGATCACTTTCAAACATGTTCAAGAGTTAATTATGAAAGTCAGAAAAATGAGAGTAGATATCAACTATGCAGTCTATAGTTACATTTATGAAATTGAACAAAAAATGATCTACATCTTTCTAGAAGTTCTGCAAAGTTCATAAGTCTTTGCTTTGGTTTACCTTCTTACAGCTAATATTTAAATTATCTATCTCTGCTTCATCATTGACATATACAATTCATCTATTAGGAAGACATTATTATACTTTCCAAGAATGCAAGCTTGGAAGTCATACAGTTCTGATATTCCAGCTTTGTTCTGTTCAGTAAAAGTTATGAAAACTTCAGATGAATAAGCTTAGAGTTTAATACATTAATATGATTTTTAAATGATTTAAAATTATCTTCCATATGCCATTGAAAAGCTATTTGCTAAAAATAGGCCTGGTGTGGTGACTCATTCCTGTAATCCCAGCACTTTAGGAGACTGAATTGGGTGGATCACTTGAGTCAGGAGTTCCAGAAAATCCTGGCTAACATGGTAAAACTCTGCCTCTACTAAAAGTACAAAAATTAGCTGGGTGTGGTGGTGGGCACCTGTAATACCAGCTACTTGGGAGGCTGAGTCAGAAGAATACCTTGAACTAGGGAGGAAGAGGTTGTAGTAAACCGAGATCACACCACTACACTCCAGCCTGAACACCACAGGGAGACTCCATCTCAAAAGAAAAAAGAAGATAATTGCTAAAGACAATATAGTGGACCTGAGAGAAACAGACAGACAAATAGAAAGAGTAACAGAAATTATACCTTATTCTGCCTTCACTCAAAACTTATTGATAAATCAGTCAGTGCTTATCAAAGAAAATATTACACTTACTTAGAATCCCATTGTCAAATAGGGAATTGCCACAGTATGGCATCAATCCAACTTCAAAGAGTTTTTTATTGTTTATCTTTTTAGAAAATGTATTTATATTAATATCTTGAAAATTGTGTCCAAATATTTTGATAATTTTTCTGCAAAACAAGGACAAACTTGATGTTGCCTCAAATTTGGCAAGTAATATTCTAGTTTAAAAATCTGCATTTATTATTCATAACATGACAAACATAGATTTTTAAATTTACATTTACATATTTAAGAGATTTTATTTATCTAGTGGACAAAATCTTTTGTTATTTTTTATTTTACCTACTTATAATGACTCTTAATACTGTCATATCACAAATTCATTAAATTATCAAGTGAAAACATGAAAACATAAATAAACTATGGCTCAAGTATATTTCTCAATCTATTTTTCTTCTTTGTTAATGAAGTTTAGAGACATATAACAATTTTTAATAAAGTTATTCACACTAGAGAAACTAGTCATTTTAATTTTTTCACTACTGAGTATAAACTATCCCAGCTATACAAGTCTGAAAATATTTAATACTATTTGTCTTTCTATTAACTAAATGTTATTATATATTTCTATTATGTTATCTCAAAATTATTGAATTGACAGAAGTTGGTGAATATATAAATTTTCATTATTTATCTAATTATTAAGTATGAAAAAGTATTCCCTTTCAAATTTACATTTTATATCTCCTACATCAAACATTATATTCTTAAATGTTAATACTATGTTTTAGTTTACATTGTCTTTTGTTAAATTTTGGCTGCACTGCCTCATATGATCTCATTCACATGTGGAATCTACAAAACTCAGTCTCCTAGAAATAGAACGCAGCATAGTGATTGCCAAGGGCAGATGAATAAAGACTGGCCAATGAAAACATAACACTGCCTCAGGCTCTATAACTTTAGTTATTACAAGTTGTTCACTACAAATTAATAACTAATAACATGTATAACTAATAAGTTACAAAAGTTATTCATTTCATTTATATTTAACTAACTTATACAAGTTACTAGTTATTACAAGTTATTTACTATCTCTAAACTCCTGTTTTGTCATCTGAAAGATTTCAGTTATAATGGCTTTCACAGAGAATGAGAAATAATTCTTAAAATATAAGCGATAATGTAAGTGAAGGCACCAGCATAACATTTTTATTAACAGCATACTGAGCATTGGTTTTCTTCACCGTTTTCTCATTAAAAAATAGCATTTCATGTGCTTATCATGTAAAACATTATGTTTCCAGGTACATGCACATTGTGGAATGGTTACCTCTAACTAAATAAAAAATGACTAAATAACAAATGCATTACCCAGAGTTAACATTTTTGTAATGAGAGCACTCAGCATCCACTTTGCATTTTTAAAAAATATAATATATACCCATTAACTATTGCCACCCTACTGAGCAATAGCTCTCTTGAATTTATTTCTCCTAATTGAAATTATGTTTTGATTGGCCAGTCTTTATTCATCTGCCATTGGCAATCACTATGCTGCGTTCTATTTCTAGGAGACTGAGTTTTGTAGATTCCACATGTGAATGAGATCATATGACATTTGTCTTTTTGTTTTGTTTTGTTTTATTGGCCAGGTGTATTTCATCTAGCATAATGTCCTCCAGGTTCATCCATGTTGTTGCAAAAGACAGAATCTTATACTTTTTCAGTGACTATATAGTATATCATTTTCAGTGTATCCTACATTTTTTAACATATTCATTAGCTGATAAACATTTATGTTGATTTCATATCTTGGATATAGCAAAAAGTTCTGCAATAAACATAGGAATACAGGTATCTCTTCGAAATACTGGCTTTATTTCCTTTGCATATATACCCAGGGGTGGGATTGCTGGATCATATGTTAGTTCTATTTCTAATTTTTGAGGAACTTCTATACCATTTTCTATGGTAGCTGCACTAATGTACATTGCTACGAACACTGTGTGTTACCTTTTCCCTACATCCTTCTCACTTACACTTGTTATCTTTGGTCTTTCTGATAATAGCCATTCTAACTGGAATGAGGTGATATCCCAATGTGGTTTTGATTTGCATTTTTCTGTCGTTAGTGACATTGAGCATGTTTTCATATACCTGCTGGCCATATGTATATACTTGTATGTCTTCTTTTGAAAAAATATCTACTAATGTCTTTCCACAACCAAGTGAATTTCAACAAATATGTTAAAAACACACACTGAGGAAAGAACATCCTCTTTAATAAGTGAGTGTAGAGAAAAATAGCTATTCAATTCAAAAGAATGAAATAAGTCCCTTATACTTATCATACTTCTCCTATTCAAAATTCAAGTTAAAACGAATCAAAGACTTAAATGTAAGACCAGAAACTATAAAACCACTAGAAGAAAAAAATAGGAGAAATGCTCCATGACATTGGTCTGGGAAAAGATTTTCTAAATAAGATCTCAAAACTATAAACAAAAAATAGACAAATTGGATTACATCAAACCAAAAAGCTTCTGCACGAGAAAAGAAACAACTAACAGAGTTAAGAGACAATCTACAGAATGAACAAAAATATTTTGAAGCTATACAACTGATAAAGGGTTAATAATCAATCAACTCAAACAACTCAAGAATAATTAAACAACTCACCTGTTTTTAAAATAAGCAAATCATATGTCTTTTCCTTTGTCTTCACAATGAATTCCTTAAAGCTTTACATCTAGTCAACACAAATTAACTCTACCTTAAATAAAATTCCTGGTAATTTCTTGTTCTGTATTAGCAGTTGATTTGTAGAGTAAATTTATAATATATTAATTTGATATATACAGATTGTCAGCTCTGCACCATTCTTAGGTCTAGTCATAATGGTAAGTAGAGGGGACATAAAGGGATAAATGGAGACAATATTTTTCTTTAACAGCTTTTCTGTTTTGTGTTAAAACAACATTAAAATAATACTTATACAAATAATCATTTAATTGATGTTCTTGACTATATGTTAGAGAAAAATCATTCGTAGCTTCTAAGTAGCAGATGCCAGAAGCATAACCCCAACTTTGTTATAGCCCAAACTATCTCCAGTTATTGTTAAATATCTCCTAAAGTAACAAACCCTCCCCAATAATCCTTGTTGAGAACCAATATAATATGCAAAACATCTGGACTATGATGACAAGTTCCAATCACAAAGATGAATTCTGAAAAGTGGCTTTATTCAGAAAAATAACCTGTTTAAATAGTTTTCAAAGTCTGTGATCATTTGCAACAAAAAATTTCTTCACTAGAAGTTACAAAGGTTACATATATATACATATACATGCACATGCACATATACATATACATTACTAGCTTTGCCAGTCTTTTAAAATTTAACTTCACAAGTGAGGCCACTAACTCTAAAAGACTGACAGTGCTAAATGTCGCAGAGGATATGAAGCCACTAGATTTCTCATACATAGCTGGTGAGCATGTTAAGTAGGGCAGACACTTTGGAAAACAATGGCTAGTGTTTTTATGAGTTTTTTTTTTCTTTTTAACAGGGTAACTTTTGAAGGACATTGTTTTAAGAGAAAAAGGCAATACACACACATTGTGCTATTTTAAATTTACGTCTTAAAAATCTCATGACTATTGACTTGTGCATACACATACACACACACAAACACAAACAGAAACATACACCCAAGGCATATGAAAGTCAGACAGAGAGAGGGAAAGACCCCAAAATAGCCATTTAAAGATGCTGAAGAGAAATTTATACCATCATCCCTTATTTTATCTATGTTTAAAGCTGATAAATACCTGTAAATACACACATGAGCATACACATATATATATATGTCTACTTACATAATGTACATATTATACATGTACGTAAAAACACATTCATGTATAATGTATATGTATATATCACACATGTGTATATATAGATATACTATACATATGTGTGTGCATGTGATTGGGAGATAAAGAGAGGGAGACATTTCTCACTGCTTATATTTTCTCATATAAGTAAAACATATGAATATATGGTAAACATGATGACTAAAGTATATATTCAAGAACCAGTTACTCTCGGTTAAAACCCCAGTTCTTGTCTTATTTTGAAACAAAAGGCGGATTTGCAAACTGCCTTGGAACATTAGAGATATTGTCTCCTGCAGAAGCAAAGGGTGGGCATACTTACTCCCTATAATATTTAGGTTGCCTAAGCATAGGGTTCATCTCCTTTTATTTAAACCATGCATGCGCAGCATCCATGTTGGCCCATATATGTTTCCCCCATTGGACTTATGGGCAAGAGGAATTTAAAAATGTGCACTGGGTTTTTTATGGCATGCTCTGCCATGAGTAAAGTCCTTTGTCTCTGACCCAGAAGTGTAATGTCTTTTACGGACATTATAAAACTGTTAGACTGACTTATTAGCTTGCAAGTGGGGTAAAGTATCAGACCCTTCACAGCTCTTGACATGCACTAACTCTGTGACGTGGGACAGTGTATTTATTTCCTAGGTCTACTACAACAAAATACCATAAACTGAGTAGCTTAAAAAAATAGCAACGTATTTTCTCATCATTCTGGAGGCTAGGCTTCTGAAACCAAGGTGTCTGTAAGGAGATATCTGCTCAAAGATTCTGAGTAGAATCTTTCCTTGCCTCTTCCTAGCTTCTGGCGAAGGCCATGAATCTTTGGCATTTCTTGGCTCGCAGCAGCATCAGTCCCATTTCTGTCTGTGTCATCAAAAGGCATTTTCCCCATGTGGCTCTGTTAAAATCCCCCTTTTCTTAGAAGGATATCAGTCATATTGAATTAAAGGCTCACCTACTCCAATGTGACCTCATTATAACTGAACTAATTACATCTGCAATGACTCTATTTCCAAATAAGTTTACATTCTGAGGTACTGGGTGTTAGAGCTTCAGCATATCTTTTGGTGGACACAATTCAACCGAATGCAAATACATTACATAAGCTGTCAGTACCTTAGATGTCTTATCCTTAAAGTGGAAATAATTACCAACATCATAGGACTAAATAGACTATTATAAGTAAAACCCTTGGGTGAGCATCTACGTTAGCCATTAAAATGTTGCTGTTATTATCATATACATGTATGATTGTATATATTTAATGGAAGCATTATCAATCTGTCCTTCAGTGGGGACAGAGATAGTGAAGGCTATAATTTCAAATGTAATTAACTATTAAACATATCTTATAATCAACACTGAATTTATAATGGGTACTTTCATGTTGATGCAACGTGTGCATTTTAACTTTGTTTAAATGTATTGTTTAACTATGTTTAAACTATGATACATAAAGTAAAACCCTTGTATTTAACAATCTAAAGAGATACTAGAGATTTTGAATTAAAATATATTACAAAATTGGATAGGAACTCTGAGAGCTTTAGAAAATGTTAAGTTGTTATGCATTGATTAAAAATTATTGATGTGGCTCTCGACAAAACACATATAGTAGTGCTTGTTAAAAGTGATAAAACATGATAAAACTAAATAACGATTACATATTTGTGAGATGATTTTAACATCAATCAAGAATATTGTAAAGGAAATACTTAGCATCTAAATTCCAAATAGTACATTCTTTCTATTTCATCATCACTATAATACCTGTGTCTCTTATCCCAGGTCTCACATTTTGATATACTTTAACAATAAATCTGCCTGCTATTCTGGTAAGAAGAACCTGTACTCTGTTAGGAAAGAGAACCGTTCCTTACAGAATTTATATGTTGCCCTCTGTACTCAATAAATGTTTTTCCTAACTGCTACCATGTCTCAAGCATTTCACTTTGGTTTTAGATCATATCATTACTGAATACATTAAATCATTGTCCCCTATATTAAGGATGACTCAGTCACACATGCCTTAAAACTGAAGTATCAAGACATCAAAAATGGAAACAATCATTCACTCACATCCCCAGGAGAAATAATTATTATATGAAGTTGAAATTTGTAACCTGTATATTTTGAAAGGTTGAAATTGTAATGCAAATAACCATTTTTAATGATTCAAATAAGTTAAAGAACAAAAAATTAATGGTTTCTGACTATTATATTTTTTCCAGATGAAATTATGTGAAGAAAATGTTTACCAAATATAGATAATATGTTTCATCAATATGTGCACAATTACTGACATTCTGGTCCAATTTATTCAGGTGTCTTTCTTCAGTACCCCTAGAAAGCTATTTTAACAAATGGATTTAGATAATAAGATTTAAACCTACACTAAGAAATAGATATTCAATTTACTAAACAGTTATTTAAGATTGATGAATATGTCAAAGTATATGTAATCCAAATTCTAAGTAAAACATTGCTTTAAATCACTGGTGTAAAGTTTAAGTTCAAATGTTCTGCTTTATGAGTCTGTCTCTCCTCTTGTTTTAGAACACTAGTCATATTTGCCTTTGACTGTCTGAACCATATGACAGTCCACACTCTACACTCACCTATGTTTAGGTTAATTCATGATACATAAATAATACATTTACATAGAGACAATTACATTAATTACAAATCAACCCACAAGTTTGCCAAACTTTAATGTCACAGTCTTATTACAATACTTTGCAGCTCAGTTTTATTGTTTTTAAACTATTATAGCCATTTATCTATTGCTGCAATTCTTCAAGCAACCACTGTAGCTACCTATTGATGTGTTACATTTCCCTTCAGTTTTTTGAGGTAGTTGCATTCCATGCCATAAAATAAGAACTTAATGAGAGAAGAAGAATAGTAACTGAGGTAAAACACTGAAGAATATTTCCATATTATCAAATAAAATAAAATAAAAATTTTCTGCAAGACAACTTCTTTCACACTGTGAAAATGACCTTAAACATAGCTGCAGAGATTAAGTTCCAAATATTCATTTGATTATTTTGGCATATTGATATTTCTAGCTTTGTGTACCTCACAAATATTTATAAACACATTTACATTTCAGAATTTTTTACTAAAACATGTACTTAAAATTGGGCCTATATGTGTTTGTCACTTTTTTGGAAAACAAAAAAATGGGGTAAAGTTAACATTTGGATATAAGATTGGAAAGCAAAATGGGAAAATTATTTTATAATTGTCACATTATTTGGATTATCGAGCAAAATAGGAAAATAACTCTGTTTTATAATTGCCACACCATTTGGATTATCACTATTTGTTTCTAGATTTATGTGTGAAAGTTAAGACGTTCAACAGTAGGCTCATACCTGTGATCCCGTCACTTTGGGAGGCCTAGGCAGGAGGATTGCTTGAGCCCAGGAGTTTGAGATCAGCATGGGCAACATAGTCATAGCTCATCTGTACCAAAAAGTAAAAAAAGAAAAAAAATTAGCTGCACATGTGGCACAGACCTTTAGACCCACTACTTGAGAGGCAGAGGTGAGGGGATGTCTTGAGCTTGGAAGGTTGAGGCTGCAGTGAGCTATGATCATGCCACTGCACTCCATCCTGGGCAACAGAATGAGACCCTGTCTCAAAAAAAAAAGAAAAAAAGACATTCAACAATAAATGTGAAATTTCAACATTTGGAATAATTAGAAGGATTTGAAATACCTGAAAACATATACATCACAACAGGATGTTTTCTGTTGTGATTTTCATTCTTGAGAAATCTGAGGTACATTTGAAGGGGAATACTGTAAACTCTTCATCATGCTCCACATTACTTTTTTTCATCTTAGTAACTCAGTGGCAAATACATTCTAAGGAAAAAGTAATGAAGGAAAACAGAGCAATAATTAATATTTTTGGAAATATATATGCATTGCTTTTGAGGGGACTTCCAAACTAAGTACAGAATATAATCTTGAACTGCATTCAAACTACATTCATTGTGTTATTTTGACATCTAATTTTGATTTTAATCCTTTAATGATGTGACTAGTAAAACCAGGCACCAAGTGCTGGTTTCTAATGGTAAATGTAAAAATAATAGGAAAATCTTGACATAATATAGAGGAATTAATTCAAAGATACTAGGAGATAAAAATGCTACTTTATACATATACACCATGGAATAGTATGCAGCAATAAAAATGAATGAGATAATATATTTTGCAGTGTCATTGATGAAGCTGGAAGCCATCATCCTTAGCAAAGTGATACAGGAACAGAAAATCAAACACATGTTCTCAGTTGTAAGTGGGAGCTGAATAATGAGTACACATGGACACAGGGAGGGGAACAACACACACTGGGGCCTTTTGGGAGCTGGGGTTGGGAAAAGGAGAACATTGAGAAAAATAGCTAATGCATGCTGGGCTTAATACCTGGTTGATGGGGTAATAGGTACAGCAAACCACCATGGCAATTTATCTATGTAACAAACCTGCACATCCTGTATATGTACCCTAGAACTTAAAAAAAAAAATGTTACCTTACCTCTATCTTACTTTACTGAACAAGGTCCAAAGTTCTTGGCCATGAATTAATTAATTATAATAGCACAGGAATCTTTAAACAAACAAACCACTTGTTTTTAGTATATGGGGAATTATGGCATAAAGAACTAATATGGAAATAATATTCATATTCTCAATGTGGTTGAAATGGGTAGGCTGGGCATGGTGGCTCAAGCCTGTAATCCTAGCACTTTGGGAGGCAGAGATCAGTGGATCACCTGAGGTCAGGAGTTCAAGATCAGCCTGGTGGACATGGTGTAACTCCATCTCTACTAAAATTACAAAAAAATTAGCTGAGTGTGGTGGCACACAGCTGTAACCCCAGCTACTCAGGAAGCTGAGGCAGGCGAATTGCTTGCACCTTGGAGGAGTAGGTTGCAGTGAGCTGAGATGGTGCCACTGCATTGCAGCCTGGTGACAGAGGGAGACTTTGTCTCAAAAAAAAACAAAGGGGGGCAAGTTTAGTTAAATAGTTCTACTACTTATGGCAAGAAATAAAGTCATTAAAATAGACAGCAAGCATGGCACATAATTTGATTTTAGAGGGTAGCCTAAAAACACAGAGCCGTTCCACTGCAGATAATTAATCACGTAGTTGCAAGAAATGAATTTTATAGACAGCCTGACAATGTCTTATTTGAATTGCATAAGCAAAAATAAAGCAGAATAATTATCAGCAGTAGACTGAAAATTTTTACTTGTATAACAAGTTCTTTTTACCTTAGAAGCTGATGCTCAGACTTGTATTCAGTGATTAAGACTTAAATAACCTGAGAGCAGTCACCAAGCGCTCTACCATAATCAGTCATCAGTTAAATTACATCATGCAATAGTGCCTAGCCATGAGATGGTAATTTATTTTTCTTTTTAAGTTACTTTTATTAAGCTGGCTAGGCGAACTCCAGATAAATATTAAAAATAAATGTAGATGTACTAAATAAATAATTTTTATATTTTTATAACTGAGGTGTAGCCATAGCAATAATTTTAAAGTGTTAATATTTTTGTCATGTTTACATTCCAAAATAAAACTCTAGAAATATCATTCAAATGTATGGATTAATATAATTTAATTTTAATGTAAGTTAAGAAAATATCAAATTGGGGTCTACATCGAAATATTTAAACATTTTCTTTAATAGATTTTTGAATTGAATAAAAATTATCTTTTGGCCAGGCACAGTGGCTCATGCCTGTAATCCCAGCAATTTGGGGAGGCCGAGGTGGGAGGATCACCTGAGATCAGGAGTTCAAGACCAGCCTGGCCAATATGGCAAAACCCCATCTCTACTAAAAATACCAATATTAGCTAGTCATGGTGGCATATGTCTGTAATCCCAGCTACCTGGGAGGCTGAGGCAGGTGAATCTCTTGAACTCTTGAGGTGGAGGTTGCAGTGAGCTGAGATTGTACCACTGCATTCCAGCCTGAACAACAGAGAGAGACTTCATCTCAAAAAATAATAATAAAATAAAAATAAAATTATTCTTCAAATTAAAACAGCCATGGATAAACTCTCCAGGCACAAAAACTGTATATCACTGAAATACACGGTAACCTCTGACCCTTCCCCTAGTAGTTAACTCAAGTGTATATAGAAATATTTTCTTCCTACGCTGTGTCCAGACAAATGGAAATGGAAAAACATCATGGAGTACCGTGCAGTTCGATCAAGCTAATGATTTCTGGACAGTTAAAATTATAATCTCTTATTCAGAGTAGAGGAGATACAGAATCATATGAAAAAAATGAATTTGCATCAAATTTAACTTTAGTTCATATCAAATAAATCCTTGAAATGACCCAAATTTATTTAGGAAGAATTTGGTTTTGTATTTGTCATGCACGTGTTTAACAATGAATCTAATTCTCACATTAGTTTGTAGTATTCAAAAGCAATACTCATTCTCCAGAGAAATCTTATTAATCAGTGTCATCATAAAAAATAAGTGGAAGTTGTGTGGGTTGGTTCCTATTCCATCTCCTTTCAATTACCAGTTTGGCAAGTGTGAAAAACTGATGGGTTTTAGAAAATGACTTCAGATTATAGTAACAATCAAATAGAGATGCCAGTGTTGACTGCTCTTTTAGGAGTCATTGCTCCTTTAGAGTAAAGCAGCATCTTCAGAATGTAGTACATATGTGACTAAAAAAGATTTTCCACTTTTATTTCCATTTTTTCTGAAAAAATTATAAGGATATTTTGCAGAAGAAAGTTTATTAACCCATACTAAATTTGATATTGTCGGTGGCATGATGTGGAAACTAACAATTTAATTACATTATTTCAAATGAAAATAATCACTTGCTGCAACACAGTTTTTCCAACATAAGTGTCTTTTTAAAAATTCAGCTTACATTGATATATAGTATTATCACATGATGTCTTATACTGAAAATTTGTAGTTTTCACATTTTAGTCTTTTGTATGTGGTTTATTTTTTGATCATATGTATTATATGTTTGAATATTTTAATATTTTTATTAAACAAGATTATTCATTTATGTATTCATTCAAATATATTTGCTGATTACCTGCTATATCAGTCACAGTTTTTATTTTACAGTTGCATGGGTTTGACTGATGTTGCTGAAATTCTTGTACTAAAAGAAGAAAATAAAAAGGGGAAAGCAGGGGCTGGTCACGGTGGCTCATGTCAGTGATCCCAGCACTTTGGGAGGCTGAGACAGGAGGATCAAATGAGGCTGGAATCTGAGATTAGACTGGGCAACATACTGATGCCATATCTCTACAAAACGTTAAAGCATTAGGTGTTTTGTATGTTGGCCCACAAGGGTCACATATATTACAAAACATTAAAACATTAGGTGTTTTGTATGTTGGCCCACACGCTTATGGGTCTCTTAAGCTACTTAAGAGACTGAGTTGGGAGGATTGCTAAGTCGAGGAGTTCAAGGTTACAGTGACCTGTAGTTGAACCACTGTATTCCAGCCTTGGTGACACAGCAGGGCTCTATCTCAAAAGAAAAAAAAGAAAGAAAAGGAGAGGGAAAAGTAAACAGTTCAATTTCAAGTCACAGTCAGTGCTGTGGAGAAAAACAAATCAGAATAAAGGGGTAGTAAGGGATACCTGGAGAAGGCCATGTGTTTCTAATATAATGTTTCTGAGAAAGTGATATTTAAAAAATTAATCTGTGGATATCTATGGGGAAAGCACTTCGTGATAATTGGCAGCAAGCACAAAAACTGAGATGAAAGTAAGTTTGTCATTTTCTTTGTGTGTGTGTATGTGTGTCTGTGTGTTTGCCTGTGTGTGTGTGTATATGTATATATATATGTATATATATTTATATATATACATATATATTTATTTTTATAAAAATATTTTTTTATAAAATAAATATTTTATAAATATTTTTCATAAAATTTTTTATTAAAAATTTAATAAATATTTTTTATAAAAATATATATTTATATAAATATATATATTTAAATAAATAAATATATATATATTTTTTAATAAATATATATATATTTAAACTGCAGTGAACTACTCACCAAACATAGTGGACTGGCCTAGGTCACCAATAAGCTAATATTGAGAACTGAAAACATTGAAGGTAACTAGTAGAGAGAATCAACAACCTTTAATTGTACCAAGAGGAGAAAAAAATAGTGTGTTTACATTTATAACATATAATCACCTTGCTAAATTATTTAAAGTACCTACTAACCTTGGTTTATATACGTATTTTCAAAGAAGAAATAGAAGCAGCACATCTGTGGTGACTAGCATAGAGAAGAGATCCTTATGAAGAGGAAGGTAAAGGAAACTTTAGCAATAACTTTGGCAGGTTTTTTAAAGGTATATTTGTGTGTGTGTGTGTGTGTGTGTGTGCAGTTTTGCAAAGCATTAATCTAATGTTACAAGGAGCCATTGGAGGATTTAGATCAAGACGGTGACATGACATGCACAACATAACATCACACAAGTTGTTTTGGAGAATAGGCTATAACAAAGGTAAAGTCACAACAGGATATGAGTGTTAACAGAAAGTGTAGATAAAACGTAAAGAGATTGGTTAGGGTCAGGGATGTTGATGTCTTGGGAATGGTTTTGGTATTGGAGGAGATGATACAGCAGTTAAAGAAATATGTTTAATAAAGCTGATCACTAGCTAATGAGATGCAAGTTGGGAGGTGAAAAAAATAAAGGATAACATCAAAGTATTAAAATTGAATTAAAAAAAAATGGCTAATATCGTGGAATACTTTTTATGTGCACATTGGCCAAACACATACACCCTTCTACAAGATGCTGTGTTTGTCTTAAGCCTATTTTCTGATTTAATTGTTATTTATTTAATGTTAAGATGTGAGAGTTCTTTATACAGTTGAAATACTAGTCCTTTGTCATGTATGTGGTTTTCAAATTATAATTCCATTCTGTGACTTGCATTTTCATCTTTTGCAGAGAAATGTTTTTATTTTTATAACATAATGCTTACTTCTTTTATGAGTCATGATATTGTCAAGTCTAGGAATAAAATCGCATTGTAATCTCATTTACAATATATACAAATAAAATAAAATTAACCTAGGAATTAACCAAAGAAGTGAACAATCTCTACAATTAAAACTATAAAATACCAATAAAATAAATGGAAAAGGACAAAAAAAATTGAAAGATATTCCATTTTCCTGCGTTGGAAGAAATGTTTATACAACCTAGTAATCTACAGATTCAATGCAATCCCTATCAAAATGCCAATGATATTGTTTACATAAATGAAAAAAATCCTAATATTTATATGGAACTGCAAAATACCAAAATAGCCAAAGCTATCCGGAGTAAAAAGAACAAAACTTGCAATCATATTATGTGACTTCAAATTATACTGCAAAGCTATAATAACCAAAACAGCATGATACTGGCATAAAAACAGACACATAGAAAAATGGAACAGAATAAATAACCCAGAAACAAATATATGTGTCTATTGTAAAGTTATTTTTGACAAAGTTGCCAACAACATACATTTGGGAAAAGACTGTCTCTTCAATAATTGGTGCTGGAGAAACTAAATATCTATACATAGAAGAATGAAATTAGACCCCTATCTCTTGACATATGCAATAGTTAATTCAAAAATGGACTAAAGACTTAAATCTAAGACATCAAACTCTAAAACTGCTAAAAGAAAACTTTGGGCAGATTCTCCAGAACATTGGACAGGGCAGTTTTCTTGAGTAATACTGCACAAGCACAAGCATCCAAAGCAAAAATTAATAAGGATACATTAAATTGAAACATTTTTGCACAGCAAATAAACAATAAACAATGTGAAGAGCCAACCATACAATGTGATAAAATATTTGCAAACTATCCATCTGACAAGAGATTAATAACCAGAATATATAAGAAATTCAAACAAGTCTATGAGAAAAAAATCTAATCGGATTAAAAAATGGCAAACTGCCTGAATATACATTTCTCAAAATAAGACATACAAATGGCAAACAGGCATATGAAACACAGCTTAACATCGTTGATCATCAGAGAAAAGGCAAATGAAAACTACAATGAGATATTGTCTTGTCCCAGTTAAAATGGCTTTTATTCAAAAGACAGGCAATAACAAATGCTGGAGAGAATGTGAAGAAAAGGGAACCCTTGTACACTATTGGTGGGAATAGAAGTTAGTTCAGCCACTCTGAAGAACACGTTGGAGGTTCCTCAAAATACTAAATATAGAGCTATTATATGATCTAGCAATCCCATTGCTGTTAGGTATATACACACAAAAAAGGAAATTAGTATACAGAAGAGATATCTGAACTCTCATGTTTATTCAGACTATTCACAATAACCAAGATTTGGAAGCAATGTTAAGTGTCCATTAACAGATGGCAGTGGCGTAAAAACAGACACATAGATAAACACAACAAATGGATACAGTAAATGCGGTGTCGCTGGCCACCTACTGCAATAGATATGCATGTCATGGCCAAGTGGAGCAGGTGAGGTTGCAGGGTGTGGTCTCCTAATGCCACTGTGTGGAGCATAGGGAGCTAAAGTTCCTTACCCCTACTGTTGCTGTTACTACTGTTACTGTTACTGCAGGTGGATCAGTGACCTATAAATGCCCCAGTGTGGGACAGGGGCATTCTCTAGATCCTCACTGGGTTTCCTGTTTCCTTCTCCTGAGAACTATTCAGCCACAAAACAGAATGAGATCTGTCATTTGCAACAACATACATGGAACTGGAGGTCATTATGTTAAGTGAAATAAGCCAGGCACAGAAAGACAATCTTCACATGTTCTAACTTATTTGTGGGAGCTAAACTTTGAAACAACTGAACTCATTGAAATAGAGAGTAAAACGATGGTTACCAGAGACTGGGAAGGGTATTGGGCGCCAGGGAAGTGGGAATGGTAAATGAGTATAAAAAATATAGTTATATAGAAAGAATTATATCTAGTATTTGATAACACAATGCCCTGATCATTGGCCACATGCCATATTTCTAATATCATGTTAATCTGGAACAGATGCAACTGAGCTATAACTGGAAATTAGAGGATCCACTGAGTTTTCGTCAGGGTAAAACTATGAATTAACTAAGGATATGATAGATGGCACTATCCACCTTTTAGGGTGACACAACTTTCTGCGATTCCCTTTGAGATGTATTATTATTTCAAATTAAACCCTTGGCTGCGTCAAAAGTAATTTCAAATTATTCCACATACCATTTGTCATTACAATAGCTCTTAACCTACAGATCAAGGAATGAATGCTAAGATCCTACTAAGACAAAATATGCTCTTTCCAATAATATAGCTTTTCCACTTCTCTGAACAATGTGTTTACTTCTTCCTCCATTGCCATGATAGCACTGGTATTTCTACTTCATTTGGTGCCAGTCATCTCTTTTAAAAAGCTTTTAGGTACTGTTATTAGGTACTGTTATTACTATGAATTGATTCCTTATCATTTACAGAATGTTGATAATTCTTTTAGGGAAGAATTCTCCCACATAAATATTTAATCGTCTAACCTTGTGATCCACCTCGAATGACTTTCAGAATCAAGTTCTGCACACGATCACCCAGATCCTGACAATATGCTATGTCTTGCAGCTTCATTAATTTATTGTCTTTTTTCTCTTTTAGTAGCCCCAATATTTCTGCAGTCTTTTAGTGTGACTCACCACAGTTATTTGTCAGAAAGGGATGTGGAAATAGATCTGGAAGAAATTTCTATTACCTTGAAAGACATAGGCATTTGTAAGATCGGAGGAATAGCCTTTAACAGGGAAGAGTGGGTTACTTATGTGAGAATGTATGGTTTAGACATATCTTAAGATTTTTAAATGTATTCAACCAATACTTCTCAGCTCTAAGTCCTATGGACCCTCTCCTTCCTAACTAGGGTCAAGACCTACTATGTCAAGACCTGATATAATTGGATTGAGTGGTAATAATTTGCCATTCTCTGGAGTTGTGCTAATCTTATGAATAAGTATTGTGCCTAATACTCAGGTTTTTCTTTGCTACAGCCACAGGAGATAACTATAAGAGGTCACAGTAACTTTCTAAATTTACCACTTAATATCAGTTGGTTAATACTCAGTCTCAGTCTTTTATTATTTTTCTTCAATACATTCATGGCACTCAATAGCAGCCATCTAATAGCACTGGCCTCATGCATAGTCCACCTACCATCATGTATTTTCATCTATCTTCCATTAGCACACAAAATGTGCAAAATTTTTAACAGTCATATTGCTCCTCTGCGTTAGAAGCTTTTACTGATTTACTGGCTACAATTAATGGAGTCTACTTGCCAGCATGCTGATGGGCAACTCCAAATTTCCATCTGAGAGTCTGCTGTTTTGAGCCACACCTGGAAACAATTATAATAGGCCAATTCCATAGGAAACAGATGCTGGTATAGAGATTTGTGAGCAGGAATTTCACTGAAGAGTGCCCTCAGGATCAATACATGTATATGAGTAGAAAAAAGCAGAACAGGGCAGAGGGAACTGCAATGCAGTTACAACAAAAACTGCAACCAATCCCACAAGAAGCTTTGGAGCTGGAATAATGCTTAAATTGTCCTTCCCAAAGGCAAAAAAACCTGGCATTTATACCCACAGGAATATTAGTTATTGGATAAACTCTGTCCCCAGTAGGGACTTCGACTATGGATGAGGCAGCTTTCTTATGCTAAATGTAATTCCCAGATAGGGTCATGTCTGAGAGTCCAGAAGCTGGAAAAAAAAATGTTTCAGACCTGAAAAGGAGAGATCTTCTAGATAAACCATTGTATTCCCATCCCGGAGTAATATCCAGATTTTTTTTGACCCATTCATTAAGGATACATCTTTCTCTTCCTTACTAGTATAGACATTATTTCATCATCTACCTTAGTAATCCATTTGTGTCATGTTAAACCAACAATGTGCCTTAAATCCCAATGGCTTAAATAGTAAAGATATGTTTTTTATTTGTGACACATATCCAAAATGGACTTTTAGAGAGCTTTTCTCATCTTAATCATTCAGGAGCCCAGGCCAAAGGAGAATATACTGGCTTGGCACATTAGTTTGTTTTAATAGAAGATGGAGGATGGTATACTGTGTATTGATTATAAAACTTCCACTTTGAAATAAAATGTTATTGTTTGCTTCTGTATTGAAGAAAGCAACTTTAATGGCTATTCAAATCTTCATAGAAGCCAGCAATGAAATCTTACTATGTACCCCGAAATCATAATACACAGTTGATCCAAGAGCAACCTTAATGAATAAAACTGCTTGATACCTTTGAGGCTAGACTCTAGTCTCTTAGTTTCTTTACCTTCTAATTTCTCATAATCTTTTCATCCTAGTTTAGCCACTCCTTTAATGGGTAAATATAGAAGACCTTTTTTTATTTCTAATAATTGCATCACCTCCAAAATCTTGATTTTAAGTGTTTTTTAATCATACATCAATATCCTATCTTAAAGCTTACATATTCTAGTACAGGCATCTCAGCAATCGTTTATACCATCTAAATGTCCAAATCATTCACTCTAACCTCTTTCCCAACTTGTATTCCATGAAGCAAACCAAAAGTATCATTCAATTATTGTACCACTCAGCTTTTCCACTGAACTCTCCTGCATATCTTACCTATATTCTTTCAGCAAAAGAGAAACTGCATTTATCATTGAACAACAAGAAAGAACATAAAAAATTTTAATTTTAAAAATATTAATTTTTTAAAATTTATAAAGTTTTAAAAAATTTTAGGCCTGGTGCAGTGGCTCACGCCTGCAATCTCACCACTTTGGGAGACTGAGGCAAATGGATCACGAGGTTAGGAGTTCAAGACCAGCCTGGCCAAGATGGTGAAACCCTATCTCTAATAAAAATACAAAAATTAGCTGGGCATAGTGGTGGGCAACTGTAATCTCAGCTACTCAGGAGCCTGAGGCAGAAAATTGCTTGAACCCGGGAGGCGGAGTGAGCAGAGATCTTGCCACTGCATTTCAGCCTGGGCGACAGAGTGATACTCTGTCTCAAAAATAAATAAATAAATAAATAAATATCACCACAAATTTATAAAACTTTTCAAAGTACTTTAAATAAATAAACAAATTTAGCAATTACAAAAATGTTACGGTGTATTACTACTATTACCACAAATTTACAGAGAGAAAAATGAGGTATGGTATTAAAAAACTTGTGTCAGTTAACAGTGAAGCCCCAAGAAAAACACAAGCAACTTTTTCTCAAAGTGAATGTTTTAATCTCTAATTTCTCCATTAAAGTATATTTGTCAGTAAATTCACTCACAGTTCTCAGATTCTACTCTTATTTTTTTCTGTAATATTCACTGTCTTCTCAATTTCAACCATTTACTTGCTGTTCATTTCACCAAGAAAGCAGACGTAATCATGTGAGATCAAACTCATGTTATCTAATCTACACAATCTACGTTATCTCTTTACTTCCACACCTATACTATGTTCTCTATGGTGTTAATTTTTTAAATTATTTTGCCCATCTACATCCAATCCTTTCATCAGTAAAACTTTTTACAGTCATGCACTACTCAGGGAGTTTTATGCTCCATTTATTCCCTCTCTGTCCTACGTCATGATTTTTGTTTATTTCAATTTATTGGATTATACCTTATACTCTTTACTGGATCATTCTTTTTAAGCTTTAACATGTGCCCTAATATATCACATTGAAAAAAAAAGTAACAGACATTTATCTCAATGATGTAATCTTTATATATCTACTACATTATTTCTCTGCTCCAATTTTCAGCTGAAATCTTAAAATAGTTCTCTTAATCTTCTGATTCACTGTCTCCATATCCCAATACAACCCCGCCCTACATTCCTCATTTTGCTCAAATCAGAAATTTGTGTATACAATTGTCCTGAACAAAATCACAAATGGAAAAACCAGAGTTGAGGGAAGTGCGGCTTGAAATATTAATAGTTGTTACTATTTTTATTTAGAAATCTCAATTTGGGATTTTTTTAAATAAAAATATGTAACAGAGCCAGTGTTCATAAATGACAAAATGACCTTGAGTTGAAGAATGTCTATCCTATTTAGAGAGAGGTATGCTTTAGAGTTTATAACAGACCCTCTGGTAGAGAAGAGATATAGTTTCCCAACCAAGCTGTGGTCCTCTGAATCAGGGACAGTGATTACAACAGAGGCAATTCAGCCCCTTTCTAACCCAGAGGCTGATTGATTTAGTCTCTCTATCAGGAAATTAGTAGGTTATCTGACTGTTGTTATTTCAGTTATCATTCTACAAATCGATCAATTAATTTTTCTCTTCATAGTATAAGTTGACTTTTATTTACAGTTATTTTCACTTTTAGATGAATATTAATATTTTTATGGGAAGTTGGAGACACTGATAAATACTGCTAGTCATATACTATTACTGAAGGAAATTCACAAAACTAATCAAATGCAAGAGCACAAATAGAAAAGTCAACAATTAGAAGAAAGAAATATTGTAAGGAAATAAAGTAAACATGAAATATTTTAAATTTGACTTTTATTTTCTATAAAGATGCATTATATATCAATGGTATCAAAACTTGGCTGCATATCAGACTTACAGCAACTGTGAAGCATATTATAGTACGTTAAAGTAGATATTCCCAGTACACATTTCAAATATTCTGAATCTGTGGTTGGGTAATAAAAATCCCTGTGTGAAAGGACCTCCATATAATGACATAGTGCATGATATACTATCCAGGCACCAGTCAGCAAAGAAATACTTGTGCTCGCTGCTTTCTCTTCCTTGGATACGTATTTGTTTGAATTTGGAAATATAAGACAAGTGAAAAGCAAGAGATTAAACGATAATTTCTTTATTTTTTTGAGGAAAAGGGATTTTGTTTTCAGAATAAATGATAAAAATGTTAAACATCAACTCACAGAAACATTTTTAATAAAATAATTGTAAAAGCATTTGTATTTCCACAACACATTTATGATGTTTTTCCATGATTAGCAAAAGTACTTAACATTATTAACAATATCATTTCATTATGTTCAGACTTTATAAATATAAAAATCCATTGTGTTCTCTATTCAAAGTGCTTTCAGGCCTTTCTTTAGTCAGGATGTTATATTGTCTAGGTGTTAACCACACAGACAATTTACCTCCTTGAGTATCATTAATTGTGGCAGATATAGCTGCTTCACAATGAGTCCACATTTTCAAACAGGAGTGTGCTACTTTCTAGAATAATGCATAAAGCACGGAGTCAGCAGTCATAGAGCTCATCAGAAGAAAGAAAAATCTTGACTAAAAGCAACTGGACAAGTCTGTTCACCAAAAAGAATTTCAGGCTTTTGAATATACAGAGACAATAAAGTTAACAGGGTCATTCATCTTAAAAAATAATGTATGAGAACCTTAGAATTATTGATACTATTAATATTCAACCCAAGGAGATGAATTCAAATAATAAGAGGAAAGACTATTTTTTTATATGATTTAGTATTTAAAACATTTACATGTTAAGCAGAAACTGCAAGTTGAGAAATCTTACTGTATTGCATTATTTAAATTAATTCATATAAATATTGACCCAATTTATATTTCTAAACATTGCAATCAAGATAAATATCAAGTTAAGAACACATATCGATATATATATATGTATGTATATATACACATAACTAAATTAAATACTCTACTTTAAAAAGTAAGTCCATCTTTTGATATTAGAACAGAATTTTTTAAAGTGCCTCTTGTAGCCATACATTACAGAAGCATGTTCACATCTGTGTGTATTACAAATGACAGAATTTAAAATCAGGAATGACTTAACCTAGTCTTTAAAATGGATAATTTCCTTTGAACCTCAAATACTGAGCTAAAAAGGGGGGCTGCATTTTTAGCCAATTGGAGCTAATCTCAAATTAAGAAAGGTAAATGTAGCATTGAAATTAAAGTGCTGTGTCCTAAACTGTAGAAACCAAAGCACATGCCTGCTTTGTATTTGTAATTGATTTATTTTCATCTTTCTAATAAGTTATTTTAAACTTGTAATGGATTTAATATTTGATCCTTTTAGGAAGAGGACTGCTAAAACATCCATTTTAATAATTACAATTTATGTAATTCACAAATTATATCTATAAATTTAACAAAACCATTCCATTTACTGAACTCTTTATATTATGTGTTCTTTATTAAGCACTTTATCTACACTGTCATAGACCAATTCAAATAGGTAAGTCTTACCTTCCCAACTAAACTATAATTTTTTGAGTGAAAAATCTAACCATTCAATCATAATTCCACATCAAATAAGCATTTATTCAGCATATGCTCTAAGACAGATGCTGAATTGGTTGTTATGGCTACAAGTCTAAATAAAGAAATAGACTCTTCCCTTGAGGAGAAAATATATAGGAGATAGACACATCAGCAAACACATACAATACCATATAGTGAATGCTACTGTGGAACTGTGTATGTCAGTTTGAAAATGATCTGGGATGTATTACTTATAGCCTTAAATTCTTTATCACCCTTTATAATGCTCAGCATATAATAACTCTTTAGTCTTAATGAAATACACATCAA
The DNA here is from genome assembly GCA_004027715.1 of Plecturocebus donacophilus. Taxonomy (NCBI): domain Eukaryota; kingdom Metazoa; phylum Chordata; class Mammalia; order Primates; family Pitheciidae; genus Plecturocebus; species Plecturocebus donacophilus. Next base: position 21,083 of record PVKP010013502.1, on the reverse strand, counting down.
TAGGCAGATTATATTTGCTATAAAGATATGGGAAGGTGAAGAATTTGGAAATTACCATAATTCTTGCCTATTTACCAACATCTTTATAGCATTATAAAATCTATAAATTACTCATATGGATGTATATGTATATAACCAAAATCACTAATTTACTACATTACACATATACACTTTTAGTTATTCTTCCATTAGATAGAGTGTGTGGTTAAAATATAAAATGGAATAAAACACAGCAAGAGGCAATTTTATGTTTTTCTAAAAGTTTGAAAAGTGCTTTTCTGGATGTGAATCTATCGTTAGCTAAATGCCTACAGAGTTCACAGACATTCAGGTTGACCAGAGAAGATAAAATAAATGTACTTTCTTTCTTCATAAAATGGAATTCCTTGTTACATTTGCTGCCTGTATTAACTATTGAATTTATAAAAACAAAACAGCAATTGAACAAACAAGGCTTACACAGCAAGTTAAAAATATGAGGTTTGGAAATAACTTTAAATGTTTTCCAGCTATAATTATTTAACTTTTAAAAAGCTGACTTATTCTTTTTTACTATGTTTTTGATTGAAGACATTCAAGGTTTTATCACTGAATGGTTATGCATAAACACTTATATCTTTATTTCCCCTGAAAAAGTTTTAATACCATTTACTATTCATGATAAAAGTTTTTCAATCTCAAAGCAAACACGAATTGACTTAAATACATTGCTGAAAATCTGATGCCAATATTTGAATTACCATTTATTTATTTTAGCAGAAGAAATGTTTTATTGATATACAGTGCTTCTTTGAGTAAAAATAAATTGAGAAGACAGAGCTGAAAGTTCAGTGAGAAAAAGTCAAAAATTACAACACAGAATACTGGAAAGAAAAGATCGTCAGAAAGAGATAACCCTGCATATCTAAAGCGGGGCTGAATACTGATTAACACAAATGTTTGAAGAGTTTCTGGGTAGTTACCCATGACTAAGTAAAAGCAATAAACAACAAACAAATCTAAAAATATTCACAGTGTCCCATGTTCATACAAACTGAAGAAAATGCCTGTTCTTATCAGTCAAACTAGGAAAACCTGCTGATTTGTATAATATTTGCTGGTTTAATGTAAGTGACATAATGATGCAACAGTGGCCTACTTGGAGAAGCCCCTGCCAGGATGCAGGCTGCAATGGGGCAGGTGCGGGCTTCACTGCACACTCCACAGAGCAAGCAGGAACAGGCAGGAGCCCTGCCTTCCTGAGTGCACCTGTAGCCACCCAAGTCACGGCTGTGGACCTGGGCCTCCCTGTGTTCTTAGGGGCCAGGAGCAGGCAGGAGACCTGCCTTCCCAGGCACAGCTTCAGCCACCCAAGCTGCAGCTCCAGACACAGGCATCTCCGCACTCTCAGATGTCTGGGAAGGTCCTACCTTTTTGCACAGACTTGGCAGTGTCTGCTTCCATGTTGGCCTCTTCCAGCTTAAGGAGCCCACTCTGATCTTCAAGCAAGGTTGGGGCCAAGCCCAGGGTGCACATGCTTGAGCAGTGCTGACACACTAGCCTCCTGCCACCCTGGCCCCCTTCAGACTTTGGGTTTCAATGAGCACAGGAGGGAGTATGAGGGGAACCTGAAGGCAGCTCGGCACTAGCCTGCAGATGCCCTTTGGCATGAAAGATATGGGCACCATGAATGGCAGCAGGAGGCCGACAGGATCCTGGGTGGAAGGGGGCAGGTCCCTGGTGAAATTTAGTCTTCAAGTTGGGGAGGGCCTAAAGTCTGAGGCCTGGGCTGCCTGTCCCACAGACCAGAATGGGATCTTGTGTTTTTTTCTTTTTCAAGTCCACCCATGGCTGTATAGAACAATCAGTACTCACCTCCTCCACTCTGAGGCCCATAAAAGCTCTGGACTCAGCCAGACTGAGAGGACAAGATGTCCAGCTGTGGAGAGGAGCTACCCACTCTAGGGTCTCCTTTCTGCTAAGAGCTGAAAACTTGTCAGGACAATTTGCCTACAGAGAGGAGCTACCCAGAGTGGTTCTCCTCTGAGTTGTTCTAGCACTCAATAAAGCTCCTCTTCACCTTGCTTACCCTCTACTTCTCCACATACTTCATTCTTCCTGGATGCGGGACAAGAACTCAGGACCTACTAAATGATGTGACTAAAAGAGCTGTAATACAAACAGGGCTGAAACATACTACTTTCTCACCACATTGCAGGCAACTAGAAGGAGATAAAAAAGAAAGAGAGAAGAGCTGCAGTCCTTCAGGGATCCCAGACCTAGGAGTCTCCCAGACCAGTGCTGTGACACCCTTTTGGGGGTTCTGTGGTTCCTGGCATCTCCAAGTTTCCAGGCATCACTGCCATCCCCAGTGCCAGCCATGGAAGATACTCATGGTATGCATGGTCCAGCTGCAACCTTGCAAGGAGCCAACATCCCCAAGCCAGTACCTGGAGCTGCCCACCCTACTGCAACTGTTGTGTCTGGCTGTGCACAGTGGCCAAACCCTATGCTTGCTCACACACCCCTCGGCCATCAGCACCTGGCTCACCCTTGGCATGGGATCCAGGCTAGTAGTGCAAGCCAAGGGCAGCCTGACAGGATGAGTAAATAGAATGAGTTAAGCAGACCTGAGCAAAACTCAGGCAAAAGCACCACTGACCACAGAGGTTTCTGGCTGGCAAAGAGACACCCCAAGGATCCTGTGACAATAATAGAATTATTTTGGAAGCAAAGATGATAAGTCCTTTCTCATGCAAAGAAAAATCCTGCAATCATTGTTATCTTGATTTTTTCCAATATATGTTTTAGACAAACAAATCAAATAAAAGTTTACCTTACTTTATTTTGTTTAGCTTTACTGTGCTTCACACACATTGTGTTTTTTCCAAATTGCAGCTTTGAGAAAACCCTGTCAAGCAAATCTATGAGCAGCAGTTTTGCAACAGCATGTTCTCATTTCATGAATCTTTGCAGCGTTTTGGTTATTCTTGCAATGTTTCAAACTTTTTCATTATCATTATATTTATGTTATAAAATATTATATCTGTGATTGATAATCTTTGATGTTACCATTCTAATTGTCTCAGGGTGCCACAAACTACACCCAATTAGATGGCTAACTTAATTGATAAATGTGTGTATTCTGATTGTTTCATGAACCCACTTTTCCTCATCTTTCTCTTTCTTCTTCAGCCTTATTTCCTGAGACACAAAAATTTTGAAATTAGTTGAGTCTGTAATGCTACAATTGTCTTTAAATGAAAGGAATAATCACACTTCTCTCACTTTAAAAAAAAAAAGCTAGAAATTATTAAGTTCAGTGAAGAAGGTATGTTGAAAGCTAAAATAGGCTGAAAACTAGGTTTCTTGCACCAAACACTTAGCCAAGTTGTTAGTGCTATGTTAGTTCAGCTATGAAGGCTGAAAAGAAGTGAGAAAGCTATATAGGATAGGTTTGAAGATAGCAGAAGTTCGTAAGCTATCTGCATAACATAAAAGTGCAAGGTGAAGCAGAAAATGCTTATGTGCAAACTGTAGCAAGTTATCCATAAAATCTAACTGAGATAGATGATGAAGATGGATACACTAAACAAAAGATTATCAGTGTAGAAGGAACACCTTCTATTGGAAGAAGATCCAACTTAGAACTTTCATAGCTAGAGAAGAGAAGTCAATGCCTAGCTTCAAAGGACAGGCTGACTCTCTTTTTAGGGGCTAATGTAATGGTGACTTTAAGTTGAAACCAATGCTTATTTACCATTTCAAATCCTAAGGTTCTTAAGAATTATGCTAAATTTGCTCTGCCTGTACTCTACAAAGGGAATAACAAATCCTGAATGACAGTACATCTATTTACAGCATGATTTACTGAGTATTTTAAGACACTCTTGAGACCTTGAGCTCAGAAAAAGTTTTAAAAAGATTCCTTTCAAAATACTACTTCCCACTAATAATGCATGTAGCTAGTAACCCAGGAGCACAAATGAAAAATATTTAAGGACATGGATGCAGTTTTCATTCCTGCAAATAAGCATGCATTCCGTAGCCCATTGATTGAGTTATTTCAATTTTCTAGTCCTATTATTTAATAAATACATTTTATAAGGCTATGGCTGACATAGTGATTCCTCTGGGAAAAGCAGATTGAAAGTTTACTGGACAGGATTCACCATTCTAGATGTCATTTGTGATTCATGGGAGAAGGGCAAAATATCAACATTAACTGGAGTTTGGAAGAAGTTAATTCCCACCTCATGGATGACTAACATTTTAAGACTTCAGTGGAGAAAACAATTGAAGATGTGGTGGAAACAGCAAAACAAAGAAAGAAAATTACAATTTAAAAAGACCTAAAATTAGAAGTGGAACCTGAACATGTGACTGAGTTAGTGTATTCTCATGATAAAACTTGAAAAAATTATTTCTTGTAGATGAACAAAAAAATGGGTTTTCTGGACATCTAATCTACTCATAGTAAAGATGCTGTGAAAATTGTTGAAATAACAACAAAGGATTTACAATATTAAATCGACTTAATTGATAAAGCAGCAGCAAGGATTGAAAGGGTTGACATCAATTTTGAAAGAAGTTTTGCTGTGGGTAAATGCTATTAAGTAGCACTGCATGTTACAGAAATCTTTTATGAAAAAAGTCAATAAATATGGCAAACTCATCGTTGTTTTATTTTGAGAAATTACCACAGCTACTCCTGTGTTCAGTAACTGTCACCCTGATCAGTCAGCAGTTATCAACATTGAGAAGACCCTCCAGCAAAAAATTGTCAACTGCCAAAGGCTCAAATGATTGTTAGCTATTTAGAAATAAACTATTTGTAATTAGGGTATGTACATTATTTTGTTATGGGCATAATGCTATTTTATACTTAATCGGCTGCAATATAGTATAACTGTAACTTTTTTATGCACTAGGAAACCAAAGAAAAAAACATGTGACTCTTTATTACAATATTTGCTTTATTGCAGTAGTCTGGAATGGAACCCACAATATCTCCAAGATATGCCCATCATCAACTCAAGTATTTTTAACTAGTTATATTTGTGAGCAAAGTTTAGGATAGTATGAAAAACCACGTAATCACATGACATCACATGCAAGCAAACACTTAAATTTCACCGATATAAGAAATAATTGGGACCTGATTAGGCTGTAAAAATCAGCCAGAAAATAATGTATTCATTGATAAGAAAAAAGACGATCATCCAAAACATAATACTGAGATGACTGGGACTATATGTTGAGAAATCTATAAGAAAGCACTAAATGTACTTATTCATGAAGGTGGGAGGAGAGTACCTATCTAACTATCAGATACTGTGCTTATTACCTGGATGACAAGATAATCTGTACATTAAATTCCCATGGCATCCCATTTATGATTATAACAATTCTGCACATGTACCTCTTAAACTGAAAGTTAAGAAAATTTTTGATGGTTATACCCATTATGTCTTGACTCATACTCTATTATACCTGGGTGGTGCCCAAGCATTATTTATTTCATTCTTTCTGCCTTGATGTGTTAAAAAAAAAGTGTGTAACAAAATTAAGTTGCCAAAATTCAAAGAAGGAAATTATCAACTCCAATTCAGATCTATTAGGGAAGATGCATAAAGAAGATGGATTGAGAGGACCTCTTGAAGGATAGACAGGCTTTTAATAGGTGGAGAAGAAGAAAATAGAATTCTATATAGAAGAAAAAGGGGAACAATGATTGGGAGCTGAAAATAGCAAAAAGTTTCAGTGGGAGAGGGGAGTCTGAGTTACTTACAAAGGAATCTGTTGTGTATTAGATGTAAAAGGTTGACAAAATGGTTTAGTGGTTAATATAGAGATATGAACGGTTATTTTTTTTTTCACTCCCAATAGATAACCTAAGTTTTTTCACCTGCTTCTCATCCAACCTATTTAGTGACTGGTATTAAATTGTGTAGCAATTCATATACAGTGTACTCCCTTTTGTTTGGTTTTGCTTTTTGCTGTTTGTTACTTGATGCCAACAGTAGTCCAAAAACATCAAATGAAAAATTTCAGAAATAAACCCTATGGCCAGGCAAGGTGGCTCCACTTGTAATCCCAACACTTTGGGAGGCTGAGGTGAGCAGATCACAAGGTCAGGAGTTCAAGATCAGCCTGTCCAACACAGTGAAACCCCATCTCTACTAAAAATACAAAAATTAGGTGGGCATGGTGGCAGGCACCTGTAATCCCAGCTACTGGGGAGGCTGAGGCAGGAGAATCACTTGAATCTGGGAGGCAGAAGTTGCAGGGAGCCGAGATTGCACCACTGCACTCCAGCCTGGTCAACAAAGTGAGATTCCATGTCTAAATAAATAAGTAAGTAATAAGTTAAATAATAATAATAATAACAAAGATGATTGGAAATCTAAGTGAGCAAACTGTACCTACTTGGTTGTGTTGGGAGAGGGCTCCCTGAAATTAAATAAAATAAGCAATTGTAATGATAGTTTTATAAAATAATGAATTATGCTTAATTCATTATTTACCTTCAGTCACCAAGATATTGGTATTTATCAACAAGGCCAATATGTTTGTTTCAAGTGGCAAAATAATGTTGATCTCATTTGGATTGATTGCTAATTTCTCTACCCCAGTATGGTGACTTTGTAAAATGACTATTACTTAATATTCCCAATTAATTAAAACATGTGCTAAAACATGATCTTTTAAAATCTGTTAGTTTTGGAAATTATGCATGGTATGGACTTACAAACAAGTATGAATCAAGATGTCATTATGACCAAATCATATTTTATATAAAATAATGTATAGCAATGTTAATTATGTAACAATTCAAATAAGTTGTTCTAGAATTTTTAACTGCCATTTGCTGAGAAATTTTGAGTGAAGGCTCTTATAGTACATCCATCTTATTTTATTTATTTATTTATTTTGAGACAGAGTCTCACTCTGTCTCCAGGCGCCAGGCTGGAGTGCAGTGATGCGATCTCAGCTTACTGCAATCTCCGCCTCCTGGGTTCAAGAAATTCTCCTGCCACAGCCTCCCAAGTAGCTGAGACTACAGGAGCGCACGACCATGCCCAGTTAATTTTTGTATTTTAGTAGAGACGGGATTCCACCATGTTGGCCAGGATGGTCTCCATCTCTTGACCTCGTGATCTGCCTGCCTTGGCCCCTCAAAGTCCTGGGATTACAGTGTGAGCCACCGTGCCTGGCCCAATCTTACTATTCAATATTGCTCAAGCCAGTCTCAGTCCTCTGACATTAAAATATGTTCCATGTGCAAAAACAGTGTTAATGCAAAAACCTGTGTTATATGCTGCCTCAAAGGAGCAATTCATAATGGGCCACTTTAAGACCCCCCAATACATATTAGCTTGAAATATTGTTCCAAAACTTGATAGATGGTTTTGCAAGTGTTCAAAAATATTTTGGAAAATTATTTGGAAAAGGAAGTCTTTGGAAAAGAAAATAGTTTTGAAAAGATTGGATTGATGTTTAAATATTGAGTAGCTTTTAATTCTGAAATCAAATATAATTTTTGAAAAATACACATTCTAAATAAATACTTGAGTAAGAAATAGGACCTTTGTAAAAAATACTGGCAAATGTAACATAGCTAAATGGTAAGATGAAATGGGAGAGTGTATAAAAGTAGATATGAAATGTAACATTAAAACTGATTTGCTGTGGATTATATCTCCACCGAAATCTCATGTCTAATTGGAGGAGGGGCGTGGTGGAAGGTGATTGGATCATGGAGTGGATTTCTCCCTTTCTGTTTTTGTGATAGTAAGTTCTCACGAGATCTGATCATTTAAAAGTGTGTGGCACCTCCCCTCCATCTCCCTCCTGCTCCACCATGGTAGGATATATTTGCTTCACCTTAACCTTGTGTCATAATTGTTAGTTTCCTAAGGCCTCCTAGCCATGCCTCCTGTATAGCCTGAGGAACTGTGAGTCAATTAAGCCTCTTTTCTTCATAAACTACTCAGTCTCAGGTAATTCTTTATAGCAGTGTGAGAATGGACTAATACAGAAATCCCATGCCAGATTATGTACTTTTAATATTTATTTTTTGTCTGTTAAAATTGTTTGATAATTAGAAGAAGGAAAGTAAAATAAATAGCTCTCTAACAGAAATTTAAAAGTGAACTGAAGGATGAGGAAAGCCAGAAATATCATGCAGACATTTGAAACACAAAATACCTTTTCACTCACAATTTTTGTTTCATTTATCTCAAATTGGTAGTGTGATTACATTACATATACATATGTGTATATAGACATGCATACATACAATACTATTTAGATGGTTTTAGAAATTCCGAAGCTATTTATGTGTATTATAGGATTAGGCTAATAGAAAAAAATGTGTAATTATAGTGTGGGGTTCCAGAATTTTTGTGTGTTGAGAAAATGTTTCATGAGGAAAAGCAAGGAAGAACCCTACTGCCTTGCAGTAGAATTAGAGCTCTTCATATAAATTTATGATTTAAAAGGTTTTAAAAGTTGAAGCATGTGAAACTGCCATTGTTCCTGTTTTGTCTGCTGAAATCACCTAGAAACAATAATATTCCATTAGCAACGAACAGCTATAGTACCCAGATCTTAATTTCTAGGTAATATTTCTCATGAAAAGAAATAGGGGGGCTTTTAGGAAATAGATGATTTCAAATTTGGGATAGAAAAATATGAGATAAGTCAGTCATTTTTTTCTGCAGGAAGTAAGAACTATGAGTGTGTGTGTGTATGTGTGTGCACGCACATCCGTGTAATTTATCTTCCGACAAAACAAAACAACTTACACACTCAGCAGGCTAAGAACTGACTAATAGGTATTTTTCTTGATCACAATTATCCATATAACACTCCCTGGAGATTACAACTTTCAAATGACATGAGATTTTGTTTTCTTTCTTTACCTGATCTATTTAAGACATTTAACCTGCTGGAATATCACAAGAAAAAAATTTGCATACTTAAGCATAGATAATTCAATATATGTAGGTAAATGCTGTGTAAATAAGATCCCAGAATTTCAAAACTGAACCTTCTGAAGGGTTTCCTAGAACAATTGAAGAAAGAGACTGCACTAAACTAAATTATTCTGCCTTTCTTTTCATGGGCCATAAATATTATTTTTCTCCTATTACAGGTATTTAGGGGGTTTACATACTAGAAGTTAACATGTTCTGCTGTGAGGAGAAATAACTGGAAGGAGAAATATGAGATTTATATCGTTATATTGCTTCTAAATCTGTGTGATATTCAATATTGTCCCCTAAGCTTAACTAGACACTATTTTTATTTTATGCCGTATTGGATTGACAATTAAATCTAAAATTTGGCAAATCAAATAATTTTGTTTAACCTTTATTATTCCAAAACCCAAAGTGCCAATGATATTGAGAAATGGATTGTGGGAGTAGAATATATTATTCTATCTTAGTTACATCTTTAAAAAAGAAAGAAGAAAAGCAATGATCTCAAGTTAAAATAAGTGGAGGTACAGCTGGGGAATGTGGAGAAGTAAATCAGTCCTCCCTAGTGCATGACCAGAATACTGTCACCCTGTACTAACTTAAGTCTCTATGAATACCATGAGGTATAAACTACAGATAGAAATTAACTAGACAGGGATACCATTTAGATAAATCATGTTATAATGATCCTCACATGGAGTAAATTACTTTCTCTTTGCTGCCTATGTCTCATCCCTTCAAACACAAGATGAGTGCTTTCTAGGGCTGCTGGCTATTAATATGACATCCTCAGATTTTAAAAATAATTTGTTACTAGGCTCTCGCTATTCTAGGTGGAAGGATACTTTTTTATCTAAACCACTTTTATTGTACCAGGAAAGATGTGTCCAAACAATTGAAATTGAAAGATAAGTTTGAGAATATCAGTTTAATAGTGTCAATAAAACCTCTCCTAGTATAAAAATCTATTTTATTATTCTGAAATATCCTTACCAAATATTCAGTCATTTGTGTACTTAAATAATTATGACAGGGGGCCTTCAGGGCAAGACACACTTTAAGTTGCTTTCAGTTTATTAAGACCAATTAATGGACATAGAAAGCAAGAAATCAATCATAATTAGGCAATTAGCAGTTGTGACAAACAGTAAAATTTACCTCAAATTATCAGATAAAGGAGAAAGAGTGAGAAAGTGAAAAAGAAAATGATGTAGGACTAATTTCTTATGATAAGGATGACTTTTCCTATAGTACATTATTGTAATAGGATATAACTGTAATACACAATACAGACCAAACTTTGACAGTGACTTAAAAAGTAATTTATTCTCCTCACCTGAAATTTATTTACTCCAATGTAGTAGCCTAAATTTAACCTGTAATAGCCTTTTTAAGGTTTGTTGGCAAGCTCTGTTCCAAAATGTAATCTAATACTCTTTCTCCTCTGTCTTGCTGCTACATTGTTTTAGTGTCATGGCCACAGATACATTTTACAAAATGCAGCTATTCCTATCATGTTCCAGGCACCTGAATAAAAAAAAAGTTGGTTGGGGAGCGAGGGAGAAAAGGTGCTCTGTTTCCTTGGTGGAAATGGCATGAAAGTTGTGTATATCGTTGTTACTCACATATAAGGCTGCCAGACGTAGCAAATCAAAATACTGGATGCTCAGTTAAATTTGGACTTCATATAAATAAATATTTTAGCATAAATATATATCATGCAATAATGAAACATAATTTAAAGTATTGGAACTTACATTAAATGTGTATGTGTGTGAAATTATATATATATACACATATATATTCATTTAAGTTTGATTGTTATCTAAAATTTCTGTGCTTAACTTGACTATGCTACTCATATCTTATTGAGACTACAATTTAGTCAAAAATCATCTAGTATCAAAGAAAACAAAGAAATATAAACTATTCTAGAACATCTTGCAGCCAGCTAAAAATCTGGGGTTCTCTGAGTATAGACAGCAGGAAAAATAGATATTGAAAACACAACTAGAGTCCCTCCAAGTGGCATCTTCTGAGACCTATACAGTCACTAATGAATTCAGTGTCTTTATAACAGAAGTGAAGGAATTAGTAAAAATTTAAATAACTCATAAAACCAAGAAGTGTAATTTCTGTGATTGTCTCATCTGCCAAAGTTGTATCAAGAACTGAAGTCTACTTTAAGATTTGACCTCAGAATTCTTAGTCATCAGAGGACCAAACCATCAAATAAATTTGTTGCTAAAATAACTACAAGAAAAAAAATCACTTTTTGGCAAATGAGAATGCATTTTATCTGTTTTTAACAATATCAGCCTCAAGTACATCACAAGCATTTGTTTACCTTTGTTATGTTTTCATGTTTATTGAAATGCATGTAGGATTGATATGAAGAGACATATTTACAAACTTTCATAAATAATGAAATTTTGTAACCACGATTTTGAGTATTAATGAATTTCTATGTTTATTATAAATCAAGGCTGGGTGCAGTGGCTCGTGACTGCAATCCCAGCACTTTGGGAGACTGAGGCCAGCAGATGGCTTGGGCTCAGGAGTCTGTGACCAGTCCGGGCAATATTGCAATACCTTGTCTCTACATAAAATAAAAAATTACCTGGGCATGGTGACATGCCCCTGTACACCCTCCTAGCTACTTGGGAGGCAGAGGTGGGAGGATCACCTGAGCTTGGGAGGTTGAGGCTGCAGTGAACTGTTATCATGCCACTGCCTCCAGCCTGGGCAACAGGGTGAGACCCTGTCTCAAAAAAAATTTGACAATTTGTAATTACATCAATTCTTATAGTACAGGGTGTAGTTATGGTTTATAAATACAATATAGAATAATTAAATCAAGTTAGTTAACATGTCCATCACCTCAAATGCTTTCTTTTTGTAGTAAGAATACTTAAAATTACTTTTTTAACAATTTTGAAATGTATAATATACTATTACCAACTATATTCACCATATTCTGAAAATGATCTCATTTTAAAATGTATTCTTCCTGAGATTTTGTACATGGTGACCCTTACCTCCTCATTACCACCAGCCCCCAATCTCTGTAACCACATTCTATTCTATGCTTCTGAGTTTGATTGTTTTGGATTCCGCCTGTAATGGAAACATAAGATGTTTGTATTCCTCTGCCTGGCTTATTTCACTTAGCATAATACTCTGAAATTTCATATGTGTGGTTGCAAATGACAGAATTTCTTATTTCTTAAAGCTGCTTCATATTCCACTATGTATCTATACCACATTTTCTTTAACCATTCATCCATTAATGGACACATAGGTTGACTCTATAATGTGAGTATTGTGAATAGCGCCGCAAAGAACATAGAAGTGCACACATTTCTTTCACAAACTGACTTCAATTGTTTTAGGTAAATATTTAGAAGTTGGATTTCTAGGTCATATGACAATTCTATTTTTAATGTTTCAGAAATTATACATTTTTCTATAATGACTGTATTAATTCTAATAAAAGTGTGCAAGGTTTCCTTTATCCACATTCTAGCTAACAATATTTATCTTTTGTCTTTTGGGTAGCATTCATTCTGACAGGTGTAAGATGATATTATAGTGTGGTTTTTATATGCATTTCTATAATGATTAATAATGTTGAACGTTTTTTCATTTATCTGTTGGTCATTTGCATGTGATCTTTTGACAGATGTCTGTTCTAGTCTTTTTGCCATTTTTAAATTGCTTTTGTTTGTTTGGTTGGTTGGTTTTGTTTTGTTATTGAGTTGTGTAGTATTTTGGATATTAATTCCCTATCAGATGTGTGACTTGCAAATATTTTCTCCCAATCTGTAGGTTGTTTGTTCACACTGCTATCTATTTCATTTGCTGTTCAGAAGCTTTTTTAGTCTGATATAATCTCATTTATCTATTTCTGCTTTTGTTGCCTGTGTTTTCAAGATCAAATCCAGAAAAATCATTGCCCAGGCCATTATCACATAGCTTTCCCCCTTTTTGTGCTTTCGTATGTTTCATGTTATTAATCAGTAGTCTTTTATTCAGCTTAAAGAACTCCATTTTGCAGTTCCTCTGAGGCAGGTAAAGTGATTATGATAGCTTTCATTGATCTGGGAAAGGTTTTATTTCTCCTTCATTTCTGAAAGGCAGATTTGCGGGTAAAGTATTTTTGTTGACAGTATTTTTTCTTCAGCACATTGACTCTTGTCATCCCACTCTCTCTTAGCCCGCAGGGTTTCTACTAAAAAATCTGCTAATAGTCATTACAGCACTCCTTTGTATGTGATGTGCTTTCTATCTCTTACCACTCATATTTTCTTTGTCTTTATTTTTAATAGTTTGATTACTATGTGTCTTGGTAAATTCTTCTTTGGGTTCAATTTCACTGGAGCCCTCTGGACTCTATACCTGCATATTGTTATTTATCTCTAGGTTAGGATTGTTTTTGGTCATCATTTCTTTAATACATTTTCTGGCTTTTTTTTCTCTTTATTCACCTTCTAAAACTTCTATTATGTAATGAGTTAGTCTCTTGATAGCCTATAATTTCCAAAGGTTGTCATCATTCTTTTTCTTTTCTCCTTTTTTTTTGTCCTTTTGCTCTTTTGACTGGATAATTTCAAATGTTCTGTCTTCCAGATCCCTGATTTTTTTGACTGCTTAATCAAGTCTCTGTTGAAGCTGTCTATTGACTTTTTTATTTCAGTCATTGTATTTCTCATCTTTAGGATTCCATTGGTTATTTTTATTGTTTCTATTGCTTTGTCAAATTCTAGGTTTGTAATTTATTGTTTTGTTTTAATTTCATTTAATTTTCTATCTATATATTTTTGTAGTTCACTGAACTTCTTTAAGGTAATTATTGTGATTTTTCAGTCATTTCCTAGATATCCATTTCGTAAGGTCCATTATTAGAGAGTTATTTGTTTCTTTTGAAGGTGTTAGGATTCCCTGATTCTTCACAATCCTTGTACCCTTGCATATTTGCCTGTACATTGAGAAGACAGCCTTATCTTTTAGCCATTACAGGTGTTTTTTGGCAGGGATGTACCATGATTTACACTAACCTGTGATTCTGGAAGGGTCAGCCAATGACAGCCTTGAAACATCAAAGCTTATGAGTTCTCTAGTTGGCTAAGTCAGTGATTTGTTCTGATGTCAGGTAGAGCTGCTGGCTGGTCTCCATTCCATGAGTCCACAGGTTAGGTTTTACTGACAGATGAAGGTACTGGCTGGGTAGTGCAAAAGCTGCTTGTTAGATCAGCTACAGAATGTATTACACAGCCAGGCAATTCCACTATTTGGAATCTACAGTGGTATAGAACTGTAGACTGAACTTCAAGTTTAGATGACATTGCTGAGTCTGTACTCTTTAAAAATGCACAATTGAGAACTGCCTTCCTGTCAAGGGGAAGCCATGGGATAGGATCCTGGTTGAATTGAGTAGCTTTTTGCCCTCCTGGATCAAGCAGATCTATACCTCATGTTTTTCTAAAATGCACATAGGTGGGAGACTCCCTGCTTAGGTCGGGTTTTAGAACAGGCTTTTTGGCTAACTGGAGCTACCGCTTGACTTCCTGAATCAAGTATTTCTATCTCCTACACTTCTTCAGAACGGGTGGAGGCAGGCGTCTCTCTGCATGGGCAAAGTCATTTTGGATGTGCTTTGAGGTTGGGCAGGGGGACTATCCATCCAGTGACTCAAGCTAGGTTGCACTTCCCACCATGCTTCTGGAGGTGACCAGCTCTACTTTGAGGGTGGGCTATGATGTTGGCTAGTATCTCTGAAAAAGTGCCACCATTGGCAGAAATGCATAGGCATCATTAAGATCTGTGCATGGTCACTATTACCTTTGTTTCTACCTAATCCAAACTGGTCTAGCCATGCCATTACCACAGGTGTTCCTAGTGAGGTGACAACAGATTGGGCACCCTGGAAAGCATTTCAGAACACTAAGGAAGTTGGATGACTGTTTCCAGTTTGCTTTTTCTCCTGAAGAAACTGTGAATTCTGGAAAATTCTTTTTATCAGGCATTATGCCAACTTGGGGGAAGGGAAGGGGCAGTGCAGTTGGAGTAAGATCAGTCTTTTTATCCTTCTAATTCCAATTTGCATTCAGTTCTGTGGATCATATGGGTTTCTCAGGTTTGTTTCCAAGTACTGCGATTTTCAAAAAGATGTTCTGGTCTGTAGATAGGTGCTACCTGAACTTTCTTTTCTTTCTTTCTTTTGAGACAGAGTTTCGCTCTGTCACCCTGGCTGGAGTGCAGTGGTGTGAACTCAGCTCACTACAACCTTGTCTCCAGGGTTCCAGCAATTCTCCTTCCCCAGATTCCCAAGTAGCTAGAATTATACATACGTGCCAGCATGCCCAACTAATGTTTGTATTTTTAGTAGAGATAGATTTCATCCTGTTGGCCAGGCTGGTCTTTACCTCCTGACCTCAAATTCTACACTTGCCTTAGCTTTCCAAAGTGCTGGAACTACAGGCGTGAGCAACTGCACCTGGCCTGAACTTTCTTTGTAGAGTAGTGGAGCATGAGGCATCCTTTTATACCATCTTGCTGACATCACGAAGCCAAATTTTTTGAATTAGTATTTATGTGTCTCATCAAATAAATTACTTCCTGCCTTCAATAGAGAAAGAGAATTTTTTTTAAAGCCATAGGGAAAATGTAATGTAAATCAGGCATTTTGGTTCACATTATTTTCTTATTATAATGGCTAAATTCTTAAAACAGTATTAAATTTATAAAAAAAAATTATAAGTAAAAAATATATTATTTGCTGAAGATTAACTGTAGTAATAAAATTTCTTTATATATGTATACATAGGTTATTTTACTTAACCCAATGTTGTTGAAAAAACATCAATATTAAAACTGAGGCTGATGTATTTCTCATTTCAAGTTGACTATTAGAAATTCTTCATTCTCTGTATTCACAAGCTATCTATTCTAGAATAGTGTAGAATATGAGCTTAAGCATTGGCCTCAAATATTTTCCTACATCATAATTCTCAAATCAAATATCAAGAAAAAAATGTTATTGTATTTTTAGTAATTCCAGAAAATTTCTAACCTCAGGAAAATATTTTATAACCAAATGAGAATTTTAGTCAATGAGGGAATAAAAGGGGAGATTAGAGAAACATTACCTATAGTACATAATAAATACCCTGAATAGGTAAATACAGCCCATCTCATATTTGGAGACTGCCACTATTGAGGATAGATGTTAAAAGTTAGATGATCATTACTTTTGCTGTATTCTATTCATTAGAAGCAAATCACTAGGTCAAAGGCCAAGCTAAAGGGAGGAAAGGGAAGGGAGATTACAAGGGAGTGTAAACTTCTGAGACTGAGGCATAGTTTTATTATCTAGATTGTATTAATGATTCAGACATGTTAATAGGTTAAAACTTTTCAAATTTTCTTTATCCATCACCTCAAGCATTCATCCTTTGTGTTACAATCCAATTACACACTTTCAGTTATTTTCAAATATACAATTGAATTATTTTTGACTACCGTCACCCTGTTGTGCTAGCCAACACCAGATCTTATTCATTCAAATTTTTCAAATTTTATACTGTAAGTATATGCCAATTGGGAGCCAATTAAACTTCGATAAAGCTGTTTAATTAGAGAGAGAGAAAAAAAACAGTTTACTTTTCATTAATTGCATCTTAGAATTCATTTTGTTCAACATCCACATCTCTGCAATATTTCCTAATGGATTCTATGTTAGCTTTTCTTCCCCCTCCTTTGGCTCTCATTTTCTTTTACGTTTTCAGATACATTTTTGTTTCTGTAACAAGCTGTCACTTGACCCATGTTTAAGTTGTTATATTTAAAGTTTCTGTCTCTAATTATATGTAACTGCAGGAAACTTGACAGATTTCTGAATGCATAGAAAGGTAAAGGATAGACTATTAATGAGGTAGATAGTATTATGATGTAATGTTAAGTACAGAGGAAACAATATGAAAGCAAAAGTTATCAAGCATTGCATGACTCATATGTTTAAGGCAGTTTAAACATTTTAGTAAACATTTTTCCCCAAAATTTAGTCAAATGTGACCAGACTTTCATTTTATATAACTCTTCAAATATTATAATATTGTTATTCAAATGCTTTACCAACAGTTAAGCCACAACATCTATTTGATATATTTGGGTAATATAATCTAATTTATTTCTGAAAAGTAGAGATGTAAAGTTTATGTGACTTATCTGAAAATTACATATCATTATTAGAAATAATAGTATATTGTGATTTCAATTAATGTCAATTATTCATATATTTCATGAATTATCATTTATATAATAGTAGGCATTTTAGTATCATCAAGAACAAAGAAATAATAAGAAAAAGGTGTTCTCCTTGCTTTACAACCTTTTCTATGAATGTCAGTCCACTTACAAATAAATTATATTTTAAAAACTGGATATAAAACACTGAGAAAAAAAAAAGGTCTACCTATATTTTCATGGTGTGCATATTTTATAGATATACCATAGTTTTCAAAATGTTTCATATTAACATTTAACTTTTAAATGTCCATATGTCTATTATTTTATACTTGACAATGATAAAACTGTAATATTTATATTTTCTGAACTCTATCCCTTATTAATAATTCAGTAAAGATGATTTCATATAACACAAGAAAAAGAAAAGAACAAGTCAAATATCATTCATGGTTATTATCAAATTTAAAAAAGGAGCAAACTAGCAAAGTCTATTTCCATATAAATGCATTATAACAAAAAGGACAAAGAGTAAAATAATACTATAGCAGAATCATTCAGAAAGGCAAAAAATAAAATAATATTAAGAATTAGAGAAGCACTGAAATGAGGTATAAATGAAATTATAAATAGAAGCAACAAAAGATAATATTTAAAATAAAAACTAGATTGTAAGTATATGAGATAATATAATTATGCCCTAAAGTTAATAACTTAAATATAAGAAATATAAATAATAATTAAAAATAAACTCTAAAAGAAATGAAGAAATAGATAAAATGAGGATTGAATACAGAGTGGCAAACATTAATCAGAGACAAAAATAATACAACCGAACAATAGGAGTTCCTGAAAAAGAAAGCCAAAGAAAGTAAACAGAGTGAAGGGTGAAAAAATCCTAAGATCTATAATTTAAGAAATGTTTAGGAAAGTTAAAAATAAATTATAATTACATTTTGAAAATCCATACTATGTGCCAAAGAAAGAAAATGTAATTACCTGAACAGTTTAAGAAAAAACATATTGTTTGTAAGGAGGATAAATTAGTTTTTCAGATTTTTTACATCCTTGTTTTATTTCAAAAGTCAGTGAAGTAACATATTTAAGATGCTCAAGGAAAAAAGTATGAATCAGGTATTTTATAGACAGCAAAACTGAATATCAATATATAATAAGTATAAACAAATAATTCAGCATAAAGAAGCTCAGCAAATATTTTCTCATTTGTCATTTCTAAAGAAATTGCAAGGAATGAACTCCAGACAACCAAATGATGGAAAAGATATCTATGTAAGGACTATGGATGACAATAAAATTTAATTTTCTGTAAGCACAACACAGTGTACTAGAGGGAGACAATATAAAATATAATAGCTACATGTGTTGCATAACTTTCAAAAATAAAGGAAAAAATTAGGGGATTATATGCCCAAATTTTAAAATGATGGAGGCATTAATACGATATTTTTAATGTTTTTTCTTATCAGCATAATAAATATAAATATTTCTGTACTACATATATATTTCTTACAAAATATTTATTTTTAAATATATATATAATATTTCATAGCTTCTTCCTCTGAAAGGATTTAAAAGCAATAATCATTCCTAGCCCTAAAGTTATATTCTTGAAATAATACAATTTGTCACTTTTAGAAACTAGAACTTGAAAAAAATGACTGATTGCATATTGGAAACAGAAAATGTATGAGATTGACCTGGAATGTCTTGTAATACCAGATAGCATAAAACTGTCAAAGACTACAAGAGTCATGGGTTCACGATTCAAGCTGAAGAGGCTCCTACTGGCATAAGATAGAATGAGTTCAGCTTCAAAAAACAAATAATTTATTTCAATGAAGCCAATCAATAATGGTTGCATTTATGATTTTGTTAGGATAAAACAGAAAATATATTGTCATTTTTTAAAAGGATAACAGGAATTCACTCATTATATGGTAAATAAGCAGAATAATTAAGCCTTTACGCTTGTTTTTCTAGTTGTACTACACCACTGAATTAGCCAATAGCAGATGAGGGATGTGTCCTTTTATAAAGGCAATCCAAACAATAAATGAAAAATATTGATGGAATTAGAATATCACCACTTTTGCAAATCCCAGAAATGAATAGCTTATAGGCATTAAGCATCAATGACTGCTAAAATCAAAAATGAGAGAAAACCAGCCATTATGTTCCCTGTATACACTTGCCAACACCATCTATAGTCTAGCCAAAGGGCTCATATCAGAGTCTGATCTAATCTTTGTATACAGCTGCCAAGTTGTAAGAACTCCAGAGTGTAGAAATACATGCAGAATTATACAAAAATTATACAATCAGCAAAACTCAGAGTTTGGCAAACTTTACAGGTTGAACAAAATGGCCACACTTTTCCAAATATACATTTTAAGAATATGAGAAGGATAAAAGGAAAACCTGTAGATTGAAAGTGATGTAAAGTTATATTAATTTTTCAGTGAGCATGACAAAACACTAATGCCAAAAGAAGCAAATTTATGTGACAAGAAACATACTAGGAAATGGGTACTAAAAAGTCCGGATAATTGTTACTTGCTGGAAAATGGAGAAGTCTGTGACTGGCATGGCTCTTAAGAAAGGATCTCATAAGTGGCTCACAGAGCTCTTTTCCTTGACCTAGTGATAGCTGCCTTATAATATACTTCAATTATGTGGTTTTGATTTCCTGTGTTTTATTTTTGATTAAATAATTTTACATTGGGAGCTAAGTGCTGAAAAAATATATTTAAAAAGCTAAGTAGATTTCCCTGGTTTTATGAAAAAAAATAAAAATACCTGGGAAAAATTAACAGGAATTAAAAGCAGTATGGCAGTCTGGCAGTCTAGAGTAGAATTGGTGAGCATATGATATCTGGGAAATATTAACTTGGATAAAGTTCTCAGAAAAAGTAACAGAATACATTTATATGCATAGTCTTCAAGTACATGGACACATCAATGTATTTTTATATACAAAGTGAGCCAGAGGAAAATATGTGCCATGAATATGAAGATGCACCTGGAATAAGAACATTCCTTTTCATTAGCAGCATCTTCAATGTGTTAAAAAAAGAAAGCAACACTTCACAGATATAATTCATGGAATTATTTCAGTATTGACTTTTCTGAACATACTGGAGAGGATGCCAGTGAGATAATCTTGTTCCAAATATGTATACAGTTAGGGATCAAAGCTAAGTCTTTCAAATGCAACAATATGGATTCAGATTCCCATGGGGATGTTCTTTAATTTTTCTTTTGCATTCCAATAATTAGTTTATACTGAATCCAAACCTTAGCAGGATTTATGACTTTTCAAATAAATTATGCTCCCGGAAACCTATACCTTCTCATTAACAAGGTTTTGAATTCTGCTTTATATTAGATTCATGGTATCTGTAATCCATTTATTTTCTCTCAAGAACATTTACACTGTTTCCTTTGTTATTTCCTATTAGAGCTTTATAGGTTTTCTAAATTCAATATGAGCCTGTGTACCAAGGAAATGCTTTTTTTTTTTTTTTTTTTTTTTTTTTTTGAGAAAGAAAGAAGTAGAATAAAAGAGAAAGAGGGAGAGAGAATGAGAATCTTGCTCTGTTGCTCAGGATTTCATTTAAATCTGTGAAATGTTTAAGCAATTACTAAAAAGTAATTTATTTCCTATTATGTGATCACTTTTAGAATAGATATGATATAATATTGAAAAAAAATATGTTTTGTGGATATGGGGTGGTAGGTTCTGTAAATATTTATTAAATTTGCTTGTTCCAGGTCTGAATTCAAATCCGATTTTTTTTTTGGTTTTTTGTTTTCCATTAGGTTGGTAGATCTACCTCTATCCCTTTATGTTAA
>PVKP010013501.1:0-55357 GCA_004027715.1 Plecturocebus donacophilus | reverse complement strand
AGCAATTCTCCTGCCTCAGCCTCCCGAGTAGCTGGGACTACAGGCACGCACCACCACGTCCGGCTAATTTTTTGTACTTTAGTAGAGACGGGGTTTCACCGTGTTGGCCAGGATGGTCTCGATCTCTTGACCTCATGATCCACCCGCCTCGGCCTCCCAAAGTGCTGGGATTACAGGCGTGAGCCACCGCGCCCGGCCACACCATCTTAATTGACAGCACAGTTTTATAATTTGCCTGAGTGTCTTGTTTCATTCATTCATTCATCCATTCATTTTTAATTTGTATAAATTTAGGGAGCACAAGTTAGTTTTCTTACATGGATATATTGCATAGAGGTGAAGTCTGGGCTTTTAGTGTAACCAACACTCAAATAGTGTACATTGTACCTGTTGAGTAATTTCTCATTCTTTATCCCCCTCCTACCCTTCTGAGTCTATTTCTCCACAGTATATATCCCTGTGTACACATTATTTAGCTCCCAGTTATAGGTGACAACATGTGGTATTTGGCTATTTCTGAGTTATTTTGCTTGAAAGAATGGCCTCCAGTTTCATCCATATTGCTGCTAAAGACATGATTTCATTATTTTTTATAGCTAAATAGTATTCCAGGGTATATAGATACCATATTTTCTTTATCCAATCATCCACTGATGGACATTTAGTTGGATTCCATATCTTTTCTATTGTGAATTGCAATGCTGTGAACAATTGAATGCAAGTATTTTTATGATATAATGATTTCTTTTCCTTTGAGTATATATCCATTGTGGGATTGCTGGAGTGAATGGTAAGTAGCTCTATTTTGAGTTGTTTGAGAAATCTCCATATTGATTTCCATAGAGGTACTAATTAATATTCCCACCAACAGTTTGTATATGTTCCCTTTTCTCCATATTCTTGGCAACATCTGTTGTTTTTTGACTTTTCAATAATAGCTATTCTGTCTGGTACAAGATGATATCTCTTTGTGGTTTATATTTGCCTTTCTATGATGATTAGATGATTAGTGATTCTGAGCATATTTTTCATATGCTTGTTGGCCATTTGTATGTCTTCTTCTAAAAAAATGTCTGCTCATCTCCTTTGCCTACTTTTTTTTTTGAGCAGTGCTCCGTATGTATTACGGACATTAGTCCCTTGTCGGATGCAGAGTTTGCAAATATTATCTCCCATTCTGTAGGTTGTCTGTTTACTCTGTTAAGTGTATCTTTTGCCATGCAGAAGCTTTTTTAGTTTAATTAAGTCACATTTGTCAATTTTTTTGTTGTTGTTGCATTTGCTTTTGAGGTCTTAGTCATAAATTCTTTGTCTAGGCCAATGTCCAGATGAGTTTTTCCTAGGTTTTCTTCTAGAATTTGTAAAGTTTTGGGTCTTAAATTTAAGTATTTACTCTATCTTGAGTGAATTTTTGTATGTGGTGAGAAATAGGGGTACAGTTTCATTCTTCTATGTATGGCAATATAATTTTTCCATCACCATTTATTGAATGGGGTATCCTTTCCCCAGTGCATGCATTTGTCAAGTTTGTTAAAGATCAGTTGGCTGGAGGTATATGGCTTTACTTTTGAGTTTTCTATTCTGTTCTGTTTATCTATGTGTCTATTTTTATGCCAGTACAATGCTATTTTGATTACTATATTTTTGGAGTATAATTTTTTCTGTTTCTTTTATGTTCTTTTTTTGACTGACAGTTTACTCTGATAGAAAGCCTTGTAATATAATTTTAAGTCAGGTAATCTTGATGGCAGCAGTCACCTGCCTAGAGTGGTGGCTGCAAAGACACCAGCTGCAGGTGGGGAGGTGTGGCCTGGGCTTTGTGCTCCATGGAACTGGTGGCAGCTGGGAACAGGCAGAAAGAAGCCCCACCCTCTTCTAAATTGGCAGTGCAGAAGCCTCAACCTTCCCAGGCACAGCTGCAGCCACCCAAACCACAGCTGTGGACCTGGGTGTCTCTGTCCTCTTGTGGGCCCAGGAAGCCCTTCTGCCCCCTCAGACTTGGAGGTGTCTGTTCCCACTGCCTGGCCTCTCCCTACTCCTGGTGCCTGCTCTGATCTTGGAGCAAAGTTGAGGCTGAGCCTGGGTGTTGTCACAACCTGGCTGGGTGCACACACTTGGGGGAGTGCTGACACAGCAGCCCTCTGCCACCTCTGCCCCCTTGGGACTTTAGGTACCAACAAGCATGGGAGAGGCTGAGGGGGGTGTTGCTGAAGGCGGCTTGGCAATGGCCTCCATTTGCCCCTTGGCACAAACAGCCTGGGTGCTATGGGTGACAACAGGAGGCAGGCAGGCTCCTGTGTAGAAAGGGGCAGATTCCTAGTGAAGCCCCACCTTCAAGCCAGGATGGCATGAAGCCAGGGGCCTGGCTGAGGAACCAGGATGGGAACTTATGGGGGCTTTTTCTGGGCCTGTCCATGGCCACCCATGAACCAATCAGTACCCCTCCCTCCCCTCTGGAGCCCACAAAATCCCCTGGACTCAGCCAGATCAAGGAGATGATCAGATGCCTCCGGAGAGGAGCTACTCACTCCAGGGTCTCCTCTGTCACTCAATGAAGCTCCTCTTCACCTTGCTCACCCTCCACTTGTTTGCATACCTCATTCTTCCTGGATGAAAGACAAGAACTCTGGACTTGCCAAAGAGCTGTAACACAAACAGGTCTGAAATGTGCCCCTTGGTCACCAAGTTGCAGGTGACAAGAAAGAGAGAAGAGAGAAGGAGAGAGAGCTGTGGCCTTTCAGGGATCCCAGACCTAGGAGCACCCCAAGCCAGGGCTGTGACACCCTCTCTGGGGCTCTGCAGATTCCCGGCAACTACAAACTTCTGAGTGCTACTACATTCCCCAGTGCCAACTGTGGAAGCTGCTTGCAGTATGCCTGTTCCAGATGCAGCCTCACAGGGAGCTGGTGCCCAAGCTGGCACTTAGAGCTGCCTACCTTGCCACAGCCAGTGTGCTTGGTAGTGCGCAGTGGCTGGACCCCACTCTCATTCACACATCCCTCACCACTCTGTGCTTGGTTTGTCCTTGGAAGGCATGAGATTTGGGCTGGTAGTGTGAGCCAAACACAGCCTGCCAGGCCAAGTGAGTAAAACAAGCCCAATGGGCCTGAGTAAAAACCTGGGCAAAGGCACCACCAGCCACAGAGCTTTCTGGCTGGCAAAGCAACACACCAAGGATCCCGTGACAATGTGATGCCTCCAGCTTTGTTGTTTTTGTTTAGGATTGCTCGTTTGTTTAATTAATTAATTAATTAATTAATTTTTGAGATGGAGTTTCACTCTTGTTGCCCAGGCTGGAGTGCAATGGCGTGATCTTGGCTCACCACAACCTCCACCTCCCAGGTTCAAGTGATTCCCCTGCCTCAGCTTTCTTAGTAGTTGCGATTACAGGCATGTGCCACCATGCCTGGCTAATTTTGTATTTTTAGTAGAGATGGGATTTCTCCATGTTGGTCAGGCTGGTCTAGAACTCCCAATCTCAGGTGATCTGCCTGCCTCAGTCTCCCAAAGTGCTGGGATTACAGGCATGAGCCACTGTGGCTGGCTCATTTGTTTAGTTTTAAAACTTTCATCCTTGATGTGTGTTCCCATTCTCCCCACCATTGTTTATATTTAAGATATTTCATGTATATTCTTAAATATGCATGTCTTTTTGTATGCCAAAAGGTATTTTGTTGTTTTCCATGAGTGTTTTTTTAACTTAATAGTGTTTTACTATGCAGAATAGTTTTTTATAGTTTAAAAAATATTTGGTAACTAAACTGGGTGTGGTGGTGCTTGACTGTAGTCTCAGCTACTTAGGAGCCAGAGACAGGAGGATCACTCGAGCTCAGGAGTTAGAGTCTAGCTTGAGCAACATGGTGAGATCTCATGCCTATGAAAAATAATTAGTAATAATAGTCTTAATTCCCAAGAATCCCAATTGTTTCTCTTTTTCATAGCTGTCATATTTTTGTTAATTAAAGTAGTATATTCTCAAATATCTTCAAATAAATTATAGTTATTTAAAAGTCTTAATCTCTTGCTGCCATTAGTTTTCTTTAAATTTTGGTTATTTTGTTATTTGAGTCAGATGATACTTTCTAATGATGTTAATTTTTCCCAAGTATTTGGTGATAATTTGTTAATTCAGGTTCCACTTTTGGTGATAAAGAGGAAGCAGTAGAATGTGTGGTTCAGAGGTCTAATGTATTCGTTTCCTAGAGTTGCCCTAACAAACTATGAACTAAGTGGCTTAATGGAAACTTATTCTTTCACAGTACTGGAGGCTAAAAGTCTAAAATCAAAGTACTGGCAGACCATGCAACCTCCAAAGCCTCTAGGAGATTATCTTTATTTTCTTCTTCCAGCTTCCCTGCCTCTGTCTTTTTTTTACTGTTAAGAGACAGGGTCTTGCTCTGTCCCCCAGGCTCCAGTGTTCTATAGCTCACTGTAGCCTCAAGCTCCTGGGCTCAAGTGATCCTCCTGCCTTTGCCTCCCAAGTGGCTAAGACTACAAGTACATGGCTCTATGCCTGGCTAATTTTTTATTTTTTTCGTAGAGACGGTCTTGCTATGTTGCTCAGGCTGGTCTTGAGCTCCTGGCCTCAAGCAATTCTCCTGCCTAGGACTCCTAGATTATTGAGATTACAGATGTGAGTCACCATGCCTGGCCCTCTGTCTCTATTTTCACATAGTCGTCTTCTGTGTCTGTGTGTCTTTGTTTTGACATGGCATTCTCCTCTCTCTCTCTTCTAAAAGGGTACCAGTCATGTTGGTGAGATCACCATACTCCATTGTAACCTCATTTTGACTAATTACATTTGCAATGACCTATTTTCAAATAAAGTCACATGCTGAGGTACCAGGGATTAGGACTTTTTGGGGGGCACAATTTAATCCGTAACAACAGGAAAGTAGTTTGTTTCCTGGGTAAACATGGGCTTTCTGTCCTTACCTTGTACTTTCCCTATAGATATTCTGGGAGTCTCCTATTTCAGAACTGTTACTTTAGAGACCTGTACATGACACTTTATCCTGGTGACAAATGCTCTAGTCAGACTTCCCTTTTCTTTCTGTGTCTCTGTTGTCACTGTGGTGTTTTGCTGGACTCTGCTTCTCAGACTTCAGTACTGAAGCCATGAGCCTTTCCCAAAGCCTTTTAGCTTTGTTTATAAATGAGATCTGTAGCCAGCTGTTCAGGTCTTTGTGTAGTAGGGTCACTGGCCAGATCTTCTGATGGTAGTCCTTTAATGATTCACCCAATGTTTTCTCCAGGGCTGAGTTAGCTTGATTACTTGGAAAATAATACTCATCTGCAGTTTTCTTATAAGCTATTGCTGCCTTTTGCAATAGCCTCTATTTGAATCTTGTGGCTCAGTTTCTGTACTTATTTCTGTTAATCTGATCTCATCGGTGTCTTCTCTCCTCCAGATGTTTTTTGTTTCTGTCCTGGAAATTCCCCAAATAATCTGGTCCACTGACACTACCCTTTTCTGTTTTTCAACCTGTTATGGTGCCTTCTTTAACCATAGCTTTTCTTTAATTTTAGTGGGATTTGAGTGAAAAAGAAGATAAATCGTGTGTGTTTACTCTGCCCCAATTGTGTGGTATAAGGTGTTGATCTAAACTAGAGGTAATCAAATTTGTTCTGTAAAGGGCCAGATAGTAAATATTATAGGCTTTGTGAGCTATAATGTCTGTGTTCCAGGTACTCAGTACTGCTGTTGTAGTGGATAAGCAGCCATAGATAACACGTAAATGAATGGCAGTGGCTGTGTTCCAATAAAACTTTACTTATAAAATAGGTAGTAGGCTAGGTTTGGGCAATCCCTGAAACCAGTGGTTCTTAAACTTACGATGCATCAGAATCTTTGGAAGAACTTGATAAAACATAGATCACTCTGCCTATCTCCAGTTTCTAACTTAGTAGGTCTGTGGTGGGGGTCCCAGAATTTGCATTTCTAATAAGCTCCCTGATGGTAGTGGAAGTCCTGGTCTGTGGACCATACTTTGAGAATCACTTATCTAAGTCATTTTGTGACTGGGTTGCTGGACGTGGGGGAGGAACAATGGCTTTGCTTCCTGCCCAATCAGGTATTTTCTTTTCAGGCCCTTGATGTCTCACTCACCCAAGAATGGGAAGGGGATCCCAGTGTCACAGTGAGCTCTTTCAAGTAAATACCAGACCCAAAGAATTTTGTAGAAAATGATTTATTTAGGCAGAGAGAGAGAGAGAGAAAGAAATAGAGATCGAGCTCCCACGTTGCCGTGGAAGGGGATCTGGAGATGAGTCTGAACAGAGAAGAAAGGCCAGCTCCCACACCGCTGTGGGAGGGGATCGCTGAGAGGGAAAATCCGCACAGGTAAGGGGCAGGGGATCTTTTAATCTGGGACGTACTCTCGCCCCCTGCAAGTTCTCTTCCAGTGAGACGAGTTCCTCCAAAGTTCCTCTGGTGATTGATTTTCTGACTTCGATATTGGATTGGCTGGGAGGCTCGCAATCAAAAGCCCCTCCTCCATAGCTTTTCCCCTGCTTTCTAAACAAAAGAGCACACCTGGGCTCTCTGCCTTTCCTGTGCTGGAAAGTTAGACAAAGACCTCTAAGCTCCTGGATGGGGACGTGAAAGAAGGCAGGTCGGGCATGTCGCTGGGAAGTTCTTGCCTTTGAAACCATGACTCTTGTGGAACCTGGAAGAGAAGTTAATACATTCCCTCAATTTTTGTTTCCTAAATACCACTGTCTCAACAATTTATTGATAACACAGCCGTGTTCCTCATTCATTCATTCACTCATTCATCCATCCAACAAGTATTTCTTGAGTTTCTACGATGTGCCAGGCTGTGTTCTAAGTCATGTGAATACTGTCACGAATAAGATAAAATATCTGATCTCTTGAGTGGGAGAACCAGACACAGGAAACACAAATACACCTATAAAATACTTAATATGCAGAGTAATAAAAACTATAAAAATAAAGCCCAGAGAAAGGATACAGGAAGGGAGCTGTTTTAGATAGGGTATTCAGGAAAAGGTAC
This sequence comes from Plecturocebus donacophilus, assembly GCA_004027715.1. Lineage (NCBI taxonomy): Eukaryota > Metazoa > Chordata > Mammalia > Primates > Pitheciidae > Plecturocebus > Plecturocebus donacophilus. The sequence continues at coordinate 48,341 of PVKP010013501.1, read as the reverse complement.
TCAAGAGGTGACTTCTCAACATAGATGTTAATGATAAAAAAAAAAACAAACTAATCATATAAAAACTGAGGCACAGGTAGAACATTCCAGACGAGGATATAGAGAGTGTGAAGGTGCTAAGGTAAGAATGAGCTTGTGTTTGAAGACAAGCAGGAATACCAGTGGAATGTGAGTGGTTAGAGTGAGGTCAAGAGTGGCATGAGATGAGCTCAGAAAAGTGAGCAGGTTCCAGACGTTTTGGGGATTTGTAGGGCATGGTGAAGAGCTTGGGTTTTATTTTAAAAATTATGTGAAAACATTGGACAGTTTTGTGCAGAGGAGTGATATGATAGAATTTACATTTTTGAAGAATCACACTGATTGCTGGGTGGAAAATACTCTGCTGGTGGTTGCAGGGGATGAGGGCAAGAGTGGGAACAGGAAGACCATTTGGGAAGTTAATTGCAAGAACCCTAGGAAAGAGATTGCAGTGACTTGGACCTTGATGAGTTTAGTGATGAGACACAGTTGGATGCAGAACATATTTTGGTAGTCAGGCCCATCAAATTTGCTGGTAAATTGGATATGGGTATGAAGTAAAGGGACCGAAGATAACTCCTGAGTGTCTGTCTTGAGCAACTGGGTGAGAATGGAAAAGAAATTAAGATTTTTACCTTTAGAAATTTATGTTAAAGATGCTTTTTAGGTATTTAAGAAAAGTTGTAAAATAGGCAGATGTAATAGGCTGCAGCTCAGGTGAAAGCCTATGGATATAAATTTGGAACTCATTAACATACTTTTGATGTTTTTTATGAGGTTGGTGCAAAAGTAATTGAGATTTGTGCCATTGAAAGTATAGGGAAAAAGCAAGTACTTTTACACCAACCTAAAATTTAAGGCCATAAAACTAAAGGAGATGGTTACTTCTATTGTGGGTGTAGAGAGAGAAGAAAAAGAGGTCAAGGAGTTAATCTTGCTAACATTGAGGTGATGGGAAGGGGGAGAGGAGCCAGCAAAGGATGCAGGAAAGTCACACAGGAAGTATGTTTTCCCGGAAGCCAAGAAAATAAAATGTTTCAAGAAAGAGAGGAATAAAACTTGTTAAATGGTACTGAGTGAGTATGCAAAATGAGGACTGAGATTTTATCACTTGGTCATCTTGACAAGAGAGGTGTAGAGCAACAGTGAGGGATAAAATTGTACTAAACAGAAGAGAGAAAATGGAAGAGGGGCACGTAGAAATAACAAAAGTAATCAACTCTCTCGAGTGATTTCTGGTCATGCCCAGGTTGTATGTCCCAACCCTGGGATCAACTAGAAAGGCAAGACCAATTATAAAAACTCTGCCTGAAGGTGTTGAGTAGCTAACAAAGTGGTGATGGATAACAAGTCTTGAAGAAGAAGGAAACCAGGAGAGGTAAACTCAACACTGAGGTTTGCTTTTCCATTAGGGGATTCTAGGAGAGGTAACAGAGAGGTTGAAAGACTTGAACAGCACATTTAGTAGCCTGAAGAGACTACTGGGACAAAATCTGTAATCCGCAGTATACCAAGGAGGAGAGGCCTTGGAGTTAACTCTCCATCAAACTCTGGGTCAGAATCTCAAGGAATTAACTCTTAGGAATAAGTATGAACCAGAAATAGTTCAAGTTTGGCAGGGGCTTAAACTCAATTTTAAGTAAACTAAATTCTTAAAACTGAATTAAGAGATTCCCACATTGCTAAAGCCCCTAACTGCCTGTCTGAAGAAAACACAAATTCTCTCTAGAGTAGGATAATGTCATCCTAGCCTCAGATTATTTCTATAATTAAAAAAAATATAATGTCTGCACTCAATAAAAATAACCAGTTCATGTTAAGACATAAAATGAATTAATGAAAAATAAGGAGAAAAAAAAGAAAACTGACCATAGAAACAGACTCACAGGAACTTCAGGTGATAGATTTATCCTGAAGATTCTTATTCTGCTGAAGGAATTAAGGACAAGAGTAAGAAATTTGACAGAAAATTGGAAGCTATAAAACAAATTAAAATTCTGAAACTGATTTTATTTCATAACTAAAAGCTCAGTGGATAGATTTAATAATTGATTAGACACAATTGAGAGAATTAGGAGATAGGATTACACAAGATGAAGTATAGAAAAAAGCAGGAAATAAAAAGATAGAGTTATAAAATAGGAGATATAGTATGAGCATCTAGCATAGATAACTAAAGGAAAACTAAGATAACTAAATAACCAGAAGGGTAACTAAGATAACTAAAAGGAAAACCAAACTTAGCTTCACTATCACAAAAGTACTAAAAATTAAGGCAAAAAGAAAAAAATTATAAAGTAGCCATGGGATCTCATGAAGCAACAGCTAGAATAAGATTTTTCGTTTTTCATCAGAAACAATAAAACTTTCTACAAAGTTCTGAAAGAAAATAACTGCTCTCTTAGATTTCTAAACATCTAAAAATGTATTCTTTAATAATGAAGATCAAATAAAGATATTTTCAGAACAAAAACTTGTGAAAATTTTTTTTCCAGCAGGCATGCACTAAAAGGAACACTAAAGATTTTTTTTTAACCAAAAGAGTAACTGTGTATAAATTTCAGTGAATACAAAACAATAATTATAATTTCTATTGGGTTTATATATATATGGAATTAAAATACATAACAACAATAGCATATATGTTAAAAGGGGGTTAAATGAAATTAAAGAGTAGAAGTTCCTGACATTGAGCAAGAAGAGGTAAAAGTGCCAATTAATATTAGACTGCTATGTCAATGATGATGCTATAGTCTCTAGAGTAACTTCTAAAAATAGTAAGTTGAAGTATGCTTGCTTTAGAAGGGAAAACTGAAATGATAACTAATCTTAATCAATCTAAAATAAGGCAATATAAGAGAGAAAGAAAAAAAATCATAGAACTACAAAAAAAGGGAAGCAAATAGTAAGGTGGCATAATTAAGTCCAAATATATCAATTTTACATTAAATATGTAGGCCTTTAGGTTGAAATTAAAAGAAAAGATTGCCTGATTTTTTAAAAAACAGAACTATATACTGTTCTCAAAAGACATCTAAAAACATAGGAAAATAGAAAGGTTATAAATAATAGAATGAGAAAGCATATGTCATGCAAATACTAACCAAAAGAAAACTGAATAGATAAATTAATATCAAAGTAGGCAAATATCTGTAAAAATTTTGTTTTAAAGGTTAGCAGAGAAATGGATAGAAACTACAGAGGAACAGTGGTCCAAATTTTTATTTATTTATTTATGCTTTTATTTAATCTAATGCTTGAGTATTAATGGGAATAATCCAGCAAAAAGGGGTAAACTGATGACACAGGAGAGATAAGTGCAATTTAAGAACAAAATTCTTTTGAGTCAGACACAGACTGGGACAGGGATAATTTTTCTGTTGTAATAGGTAGAAGATATGGGTACCAGATGCATGTACATCAATCAATAGATTTGTTGGTAAGAAGATAAACTCACTATTTTCTGATTGCATCTATTTCTTAAGGAAAATCTACCAGTTGAGTATAAGAGGAGAGGCTATTGATCTGAGTGGAAGGAAGATGTGTAATAGCAGTTTTAATAGGAGACAAAACAGAGTTCTTACATAAATATATGAAGATAAGCCAGTACTGAAAGTTCACTTAACATCGTGATCACAAATTTAAAGTGAGGCTAGTCAGTGTGCTAGTTGTATGCTATTTTCCAGTCACATTCATCTTGTTCGGCAAGGGTGTAGAGTAGGTAGAGTTTAATCTGTGCTCCCTTCCCTCACAGGTGAGGTGAGACACCAGCATAGTTTGTCTTCATCAACGCTACATTTCTCAGACCACATGAGACCTTCACACTCCCTCTGTCCTCTCTCTTTATTTTGTATGGGTAGTGAGGTGGTGAGTCCTTGTAGTGCTAATTTTGCTGGAAGCACCTCTCAACAAGCCCTTTTGGACTTCACAGCTGGATGTTATCTGAAATTAGAATGAATCTTATTTAGCACCTTTGTTTCTCAGCTGTTGATCTAGTTGCCAAATTAGGGAAAACTGGGAAGGAACCCACTGTGAACTTCAAAGAGTTGCTATACCCATCTATGGAGACAGAACAAGCAGATGGATTTAATTTCTGTCTTGTAGGATCCCAGCTCCAGGGCCTGTGAATCTAAGTAATTCTTCACTTGATCATACCCCTTCTCTCTTGATATATCTCCTCCTTTACTTGAGCAAGTTTGAGTAGAATTCTGTGCCTTTCAGATAAGCAATCCCTGACAAAAAGAGATGGCTAGTCAAAATTATTGCATTTAATTCAATGAGGCTTGATGATATACATTTGCCAATTAGTAATCGAGAAAGTTGGAGTAACTTAAACACTCTGGGCCACAATTTCCTCATCTGTGTAAATAAAGAGGAGTTTTCAAATTGTGTACCGTGGAGCCCAAGTTGTCACAAGGGCTTGTAAGCAGAATGGAAGAAGTAACAAAAAGGCAGGGTCCTGGTCCTGCTGGTCCACTTCAACTCTGACCTCTGTTACATGCTGGACTTTTGGTAGAGATTTGCTCAACGAGTTTCTTTTTATTAAAAAAACAAAAACAAACCCATTTTCCAGCTCTTATACTGTTTAACTCCACTGTGTTTAAACCCATGAATACTTTTGTGATAGTACAACTTTAAGTTACAAGACAAGAGCAGGTTTGAAATTATTTCCCAGGGTCATGTGCTTAGGGATATGTCAATCATTGTGGCATGCTCATCAGCAACCCCTAGCATAACATCCTAGTTCTCCAAAACTGAGATCTTGTCCACTCAGTTATTCCCTGGTCCAGTGGAGGTGCAGGAGAGGATTTTGATCCTAAGAAAACCAACAAGTTCTTTAACATTGCAATTTTGGCACCTATGTTCTGTTACCCTCTTCTCCCTGTTTAATGTTGTTCTGCAATACAAACATTTTGCTGAGGGAGGCCTCATTTCAGTGGGGTCATGCCTCTGGGCAAGGGATTAGAGAGTTCAGATGACCTCATCAGTTTCTTCCAGCTCAATAATTTTATAGCTGCAGGAACTGGCAACTTGTTCTTGGAACAATTAAAATGGGTACCAATTAATAATTCTCAGAATATAACATACTCAGTAACAATAAATGTGAGGACTCCTCATCAGCTGAAGAAGTGAAAGTAGCCGAAAATAAGAAGGCACTGAACTTTAGCTTCAGGTAATGTGTAATGGTCACAAGTCAGTGATTCATTAATTTATTAAAGCACAGGATTGTTTTCCATAAATCAAAGATCAAATAATGTATTACCTCTTCAAAGGGCTTCTTGAAAACACCTGGAAAAATTGGCATGAAGAGGACTTGTAATTAACCAAGTAAAACTTAACATTAAATCCAAACTGGAAAAATTTTAACCCTTTTACTTTGAAAACAGGTTTTAGAAAAAAGGAGCAAATATACTACATGTTGTTCATATTCTTGGAAGAAAATTCTACAGTTAGTGTCACTAATGAAAATCACACAATTTTGTTATTGATTTGTATGTTGAATTTTATAGATTTCACACTTAATAGGCCATAATTTCTTATAGGCTGCTTTGGGCATGTAGTATATGGTCTGAAAAATCACATCAGAATCAGATTTTTATTTTTTGTCATAAAGCATTAAATGTAACTCGTTATTAAAATAATAAATATAGCATTTTAACTTTTTTTTTAAACCAAAGATCATAAAATCTTTATTGAGCAAATCTTTAAAGAAAATAAACCCCGGGTAGACTCATTTTGATCAGGAAGGAGAGTTCTGCTTGGAGAAGGAAGTCACTGGGCTCACAGCCAGCTGTTTTCCAGGCGCTGTTCCTTCTAATCCAGGAGGACACTGTGCGTGTCATAGTATAGTGACATTCATGTCTATACTCATATCTATAAATATCCAGACATAAGTGTGTTGACCATATCAGACGTTTTATTTAAAAGTCACTCTTTCAAAGGAGCAAGTAAAAGACCTTTTCCTTTCTGCTTCCCAGATGATATGCCTTTCATAGTTACATTTGTGTACCCTGAAACTAAAAAAACACACTGTATCCCTTAGCAACTGAGATGATTGTAAACAGCATGCAATGTACAGAGCACACATTCTGTTTTTGTTTTGGTTAAAATATCTGCTCCTTTCCTTAGAATTTTTCTATCCTGTTTAATGGGATCATTCTTAAATCATCCAACCTAAAAGAATCCTAAAAACTCTACCCTAACTGCCTTCCTCCCCCTCAGTCCTCATATGCTATTGTTCATGAATGACTAGAACTTCGATCTTCCTATTTCATTAGCTCTCATCTTTTATCTTCTCCTCTGTAATGACCTTAATTTGGGAATTTATTGCCTCTGCCCTGGGCCACTATAGGTGTCTCCTTAAATATTTGTGTTGTTTTCTAACTTGCCTTCACCCTTTGACCCTCACCATCAAATTCATCTCCTGGATAGTCTACAGATAGATCTTTCTAGAATACAAATCTAATAATGTTTAGCATCTAAAATAATGATGTTTAGGAGCTCCTGAATAATGTTTAGTTCCTGTTTAAAAATTTTAGTGGCTTCCCTACTTCCTAAAGGGCAAAACCCAAACTTAGTTTCATGTCATACAATGACCTCGACCTATCTATTTTTTGTCTATATGTAATCTGGTATTTCTTTCACATATTCTGTTCCAGGTACTCTAAGCTAGGTCTTCCAACACGTTACATTACACCCTGCCCTCCCATTCTGTCTGAGGAACTTTTACGTACACAATACCCAGCTCAGAGTTTCTTTTTTTCTGGCTCAACCTCATACTTTCCTTGCTCTTGTAAACAGAACTGGTCATTCCTTCGTAAGTGATACCAGCACACTCAGAATCCATTGGTGCACTAAAATTTGTCTTCCCCATGACTGTGAGTAGAGACTAGGTCATTTCTATCTTTCCATATCCTCTGTTTAGCACTGACCTGGTATGTGGAATATGCTCTAGAGATGTTGGTGGAGTGAGTAAAAGAAAATCCAAGCTTATACCACAACATTATATTTGTTCTTTTAAAGACAACTTTTATTGTTTTCTTTGGTTCATAACAATAGTACTCAACTATTGTAAAAACCTCACAAAAGCTACAAAGAGTGGTTTAGTTCTTACCAATCTATGAGTAAAAATGGAATCTAGATGTTTTGTGCTTTGCTTTTAAGGCCCTTGTTGATTCCCTTTTTCCTATAACTAGGAATCCTCAAAAAGGTATATTCTGTTTCAGAATAGGCCTGTTGTTGCTTATTACCATGGCTACCAAGGCAGGGGTTCGATAATCAAGTCAGAACTTGGGCTGTTGTTCTCAAAAGCTTCACTGAGGTGTCACTTCAGCTGCAGCCTCTATAATGTCTTGGTACTAGGAAGACTGGAACTTGATTTCTCCTTCTCAGTACTGGAGGTGCTGACACTTTGCCATGAAGCTGAAACTATTTACTTGACTGCTGCATCTCAGAGCTAGTTGATTATGGAATGACCTATGTCATGCTTAGTTAAGTGGTCCCATAGTTATGTTCCCTTGATGAATCTGGTTTGCAATTCTAGAGTCCTAGATTTTTCTTTTATGCTGAGTTTTTTTCTCAACGACACTCTTGTCTGCTCTGTCTACAGTTCAGAATTGCTGCTCTCAACTCCTTTCTTCACTGTCTGTGAATATATCTCTGTATGTCTGAACCTCAATAATGCAGAGTTCAAATTTGTGCCCAAAGAAGCTCCTTATCCCCATGTAATAATGAATAATCGTCCTTTGCGATAGAAAAAATAGAAAAACTGGACTCCACTTACAACAGCCTAATTGTTTTTCCTGATTTGCACCATTATCTCTATTGTCTTTAATAATAAATGGCTCACCACAATAGAAGATAAAGCTTGTGATTACTTTTGCTAATCATGAAAAACCTCTGAAGCACATACTTGGATTAGCAAGTCCTGACAGCTGATGTATAGTTTGTTCTTTCAGGCAATGTTTTATGTTTTGGTTTTGCCAATGCATTAAAGTAAGTTAAACTGAATTGTACATCACTCAGGTGGAAATAATTGAATTTACTATTTCTCCTGGATAGCCTGAGTTTTATTTTGCCTGACTGTATCTGATATTACGCTGCTGCTTTACTTGTATAGACATAGTCTGAGTGTTTTTTGAGATAGGTGTTCCATGAGTAAAACCTGGGTACAGACGAATGAAAGTTCTTTAGTAATAGTAAATAAATTCTTATTATGCTTTTGTTGTAGATTCAGATAAAATAATTTTTTCATAATGATACCTGTCCAATGGGTAGCAAGGACTGGTATTTCAAAACTCTTGATTATTTGTAATGCTATTTAATCTGACAAATCAGGTGTTATTGTTTTGTCATTCTTTATCATAGAGAAAGTGCTAGAGATTAGTATTAAAAAGATTTTTTTTGCTTTGAATCAAATCTACAAGGAAATACACATATTTTAAATTCATCACACATATATGAAGAGAAACAATAAGATCTTTGAAGAATAATTTTATTAACAAATACAAACGAAATGTTGGTGATAAAATATATCAAAATTTAATAAAAATGTGTGTAAACAGCAATTCTACAGCTGAGAAGACATCTCAGTTTTGTTAATTTTGGTGATGTCTTCCCAACCATGTCTAATCTTCAGTATCTTCTTCCTCAAGCATGGCAGGAATAATATGCTTTTACATATCAGGACAACAATTGGGAGAAAAACAGCTATCATAAAAGTTGGAGGTGTATACCATACAAATTGTTTTATATCTATCCACTTATTCCAGGCGAAAATCAATGCGTGTATTGTGCCCAGTAGAAGGGAAACAATTCCTAGCTTGCTCTGCAAAAGAAAAACAAAATTGGTGAAGACTGGTTCAATAGGAGTTTATCCCATCCTACTTCATCTGGATATACTCTGATGCTTGGAAATCCTTTATCTGTGATTGTCTACCTATCACATTTCTCAGCAACGTCCGTTCACATCTTTCTACCCTTTTTACCTGTCTTCCTCACTTTACTTTTGGGTAATGTTCTTGTCTCCAGGCTATCTAAGTGAACAAAATTCACAGCCTTTCTTTGCATGCAGGTGATCAAAAACTCTGTTACTCTTTCTCTACCACTTTGTTCACCTCTCTTAAATGACATTTATTTTTTGGGCTTTATTGCTTGTGTATTTGTCTCAATTCTGCTTATCACAAGCCACCTAAAATCAGGGACTGAGTCTTACTTATAACAGGATCCCTGCAGAATCAACACAATGATTTGCACATTTTAGATGCTCAATTAAATATAGGCAGATTAACTGAAGATTACAGAAAAAATCAATTTGACTTCAGTGATCTTTATCAATTGCGAAGTTGACTAATGTGATTCACTCTGATTTTGCTAAATTAATAATGAAGTGAACGAACTTGGCCTACGTTTTAAAAAAATTGAATATTCTGATAAAATAGAAAAATGTGAATATTGAACACTGAACATTTTGTGCAGACATTGAATTTTTTTCAATTATGGATAACTGAAATTTTTTCAATGTCTGCACAAAATAGAGACATCTGGAGATGTGATGAAACGTTTTGGTTTGCATTGGGATGCTTTGTCACTACATGGATAAAACTGCTTAAAAATAGTTGTTCACCTATGTAATCTTAACAGTGTTCTGGCAACAGCACTTCTATATAACTTCTGATGTCTATTCACTTTACTGGAAATGGTCATTGGCCTGCCAGAACAAATCTAACTCACAATTATTCAGCCGTATTCTTAAGTCCCAATGAATATAATCAAATAGCTAAGTTTGTTTTCAGATGTGGATCTCCATGGTAAATTGTAGTGTAACCAGTTCTCAGATATTAATTGAAACATTTCTAGGTTTCTGGTTTAAACATACATGTTATTGGTTGAAAATTAATTTTACCAAATGTGTATTGTATACTTACTATGGGCTAAGTTTTGTGCATATCGTGGAATGAACTCAGTTGTCAAGATGCAGTCCTAAATTCCTAATTAAGTCTAAAAAGCAGTGTTCTTCGTATGTGTAACAGGCAGAGTAATGTATGAAGAAAGCCATTTAATGAGGACCAGAGAATGGCTCTCAAGCTAAACCTACAAAATCAGGAAATTCTGTGAGAATGTGGTACCACCTCTAAGCCACACTGGAAGAATTCAGATGGAGGCATACTTTCCAGCCTAATTAGATGCTCTAATAAAGTGCTGGAGTATACGTATGGACAGGTAGAAGGGATAGTTGGGAATGTCTGACTTTGTGGAAATTTCCAAAGATGTCTACCCATAATTGGTAACTGGCAGTGCTTCCAACTGAATTAAATTTAGTCCTTTGAATCTTGTCAGACAAGGGTCCTAAGTGAATTCTGGCACATCACTTTTCTTTTTTTTTATGGATAATCTACCACCAGAAGATAAACTTCAGTAAATCTAAGATAGTTTTAAAATTCCAAGACTATTTAGAAACTTCAAGTGAGTAAGCTATATAAAATGTAAGCTGGAAAAAGCAGCCTTTGAAATTACATACTAGAATATCTTTGGTAGATAAAACACTATTATTTCAAGGAGAGAGCTTTTGCTTCTGGATAGTGCTAAGCTGTGTAACATAAAAGGCATTACTAAATTCAGGTGACAGGTAAAAGAATATTTTTATTTTTAAAGAACTAATAAACCATGCATATTGGATTCCTAAAATATCACATTAGATGGGTAGCAAATTGTTTAACAAGTTTCAAATATTAGAATCAATAGGCGGAGTGTGGTGGCTCATGACTATCTGAGGTGGGTGGATCATTTGAGGTCAGGAGTTTGAGACCAGCCTGTCCAACATGAGGAAACCCCATCTCTACTAAAAATACTAAAATTAGCTGGGCGTGGTGGTGGGTGCCTGTGATCCCAGCTACTCATGAGGCTCAGGCAGGAGACTCACCTGAACCCAAAAGGCACAGGTTGGAGTGAGCCAAGATCGTGCCACTGCACTCCAGCTTGGGCAAAAGAGCAAGATTTCATCTCAAAAAAAAAAAAAAAAAAGAATATTTTAATGCCTTTTATTTATGTATGGGAAACATTTGTCCTAATTAGAAGCAATAGGGAGAACAACAGGAGAGCACTTTATTAACTGAAACAAGTGCAACATCTTTGCTATCGAAAAACATTTGTTATTTTTTATGGGGTAAAGTCAACATATTTGTTATTATTAGTGCAAAAAGATTTACTTCTTAGAGCTATTTTATAGATTATTTACCTGAATATACTGAAATTCTCTCCATGTCAAAGAGTCGCTCACAGATGGAATAGATGTCACAGCCAACAGAGCCAGTATTGCCAGTCCTACAATTCCCAGAGACACATAAATCTCCATTCTCCAAACATCATGCTCAATCCAGGCATCTTCTTTATTTTGTTGGACCTACCAGAGGGTAAACACAGAAAGAAGGAATGCAAACAAGAGTTATTTCCTGAATGTGAATCTCCTTCTATACTCTTCCCTGTGTCTACTATGAAGCCCAGATAACAGGTCTCCACACATTTATGACTTTTTCTTTCTTTTTTTCGGTATTCTTCTAAGACAAATGACATAGAAGCTATCACTTTTCTTCTTGAATGCAACACTTCCATAATCTATTAATTTTCTAATAATTATTTGATGATTTACTTGGATAGAACTGTAATGTGCATGCTCATTAAGAAGATAAACGAGAAGAAGATAAGAACAATCAGTGTTAAAAAGTAATCTTGTGAAGGTGGTAGAAATTTGAAATGTGGCCTTGTCCTTGAATAGAATGTTACTTATGTTGCTAAAGTTGTACCTTATTTTCAGCTTAAAAACATTTCTCAATATAAAACCAACTGACAACAAAGCCCTAGTGAAAGTATAAGCAGCATTTAAAAATATACGACACTTTCAATATTGAGTTTCAACAGGGGTTAGGGTATTAATATTACAATGAGAAATGATTAATTTGTTAGGTGACTTAGACTTTTTATTTAGTAATAGTGTCAACGTTGTCATCTTACCTGTTGATATGCCCAGTTTAGCAACTTGTATCTGTAGGATCGCCTCATTGGGTAAGACAGACTATAAATTGCATGCAGTACAGCAAAAAAGAAACTCAGAAGCCCAAACTGCTTTCTTGTTAACATCCATCTGTCCAGCCAATGAGGAAACTTCTTATACTTGGTTCCATTACGAAGTTGGACAATTGCTGCTATCACACCTGGCAGATAAACCAATGCCAACAGAGTGATGGAAACCATTGGCAAGACTTTGTTGATGACCAGGATTGGAATTTTATAAAAATACTGTTGCTGGGAAGTTGCTAAAGGGTGAATTACTTCCCTTACAAGAGTGTAAAGAAAAGTCAGAGATGCTATAATGGCCGCTATTTTAATTGGCAAGTGCCATCGTGGAAAGAGTTTCTGTGTATGCTGAAGTTCTGAAGGGCAGTCAAATTCATCAGCATGGGCTGTTTGGTGCAAATGCAAAAGCATAGGTCTTTTTAGCATGCTGGTCTCTGCTGTGTCCTTATGCTACAAAGGAAAGAAGGTAAACATCTTAAAACTGAACAAAACAATGGGATACCTCTTAAACTAATTACTTATTGCTCAAGCATTATGCTTCTCATTGAATAATAGCATTCAGAACTTTGCTTTTGAATACTGGTTAGTTGAAGATAGCATAGTCTATGTAGCACTGAAAGGTTTTTGTCTTTAGGACAAAAGAAATACGTGCTTCAGACAAGACAGACAGTAAACTTGAAAAATGTAATTTCATTTTATGCACACTGTTACTTTTATAAAGTTTATGCTTATAATTTCTTAATTACTTATCCCTACTAAAATTATTAAGATTAAATAAATAATTTCTGCTAAAACTTCCATTGATATAGTTTGGGAGAATTTGGAACCAAAATTTTCTGCCGTTTTTTCAGTCAAAAAATGTAGTAAGAAACACTTAATCCTGTGGTTGACCAAAAGTGGGACAAGTGATTCTTACCCAAAAGTAGATTTATTTGGTTTTACAGTGAATCACCAATTTACTAGATGATCTCTTGGTAAGCTGCCATTGTGTCTATGACAGAAATGCTTGCTAACAAAATTACTATTGTATGGGCTTTGATGGCTTTTTTTTTTTTTTTAAACTTAGAACTATAGACTGTTAGAAAGAATTGGAAGGGCCTTGGGGATGATCTGGTCCAAGGCTTTCATGGCTTAGACTAAGACCCCAAATTTTCAGTGACTTATTCAAGGTTATTCAGCTAAGTCCCTGACAATCAGTCAAGGCACTATTTCTTTCACATATACTACTCTGTCCTTCACAGTATCACTGACAGTAATCCAAGTCCAGATATCAGCAGACTAGGGTGAAAAATCACTTTCATAACACTAGGAGATACAGAATGGCATCTGAATTACGTTTATAGGTGTTGATTATTACTTATTAATATTATACCAAATAATCATCTTCTTCTAAATTTCTCCTAGGCTTCATTTTCCACAGTTCTTGCCTTGTGATGTTTTTTCTGCTTTCCATTAATTCTATAGTATGGTTTCAGCCACCTGTAAAAATAAAAATAATTACTTCCATGTCTATTCTACTTATGATGTGAATGTTTGATGGAATTATATAAAAATTTTACTTGCTTAAAGACTAGAGTGGTAAAGTACAATAAAAATTCAAATAGTGACTGATTTATATATTTAACCTCACATTATAATCTGTAAGAGTTTCAAACCAATGCCCTCTTATCAATAGTAACTGCTCTTCTTTATCCACTTATTTGTTCAATGAATATCCTAGGTGTCTGTATGGATTGCAAAAGGTCATATGTTGCCTTTTACTTTAGGAAGATGTAATTTCAGGTTTCCATCTGGAGGAAAGCCAACTCCTGTCAATGGCAAATATAATTAGAAATGCATTATATTGAGAGTAATAATGTCATCAATGGAGGCTGGAGGTAGCTGATATAAGATGTATGTTTAACAGAATTTTGGGGTTGACACTGAAGTCTGAAACAATATTTTCAGAATGCCAATTTTTTTTTTGGAGTAAGAGGTTGGTCTTTGTTTGGAAGATGTGAAGATGTGAACTGCTAGTATGTTTCCAGTGGGAGTGGTGAATTGTCCTGGATTAATGATGTGCCCAGTCTTCTGGTCAACCCTGTGGAAAACAACTTTTCAAATTTCTCACTTGATAAAATAATTTTTTCTTTAACAAACTCACAGATCCTCATTGAGGATTGGTGTAACATTTTTCAGGGAAAGGAAACATATGTCACAGTATTGTTGTTTTTATTAGTTCTGAATATATTTCCTGAGGAATACATCTTCAATTTATACTTTATGAAATTCAATGAGAAAAACAGATTAGATATACAACAATTTGATTGACAGAAAACAACTCAAATGTTTCTGAATTTTAGAATACATGTAGTACTTTTTTAGGTGGAAAGCTGTTTCCAGGAATAGTTTAAAATACAGCGATGTGTCGCATAACATTCTGGTCAACAACTGACTGCATATGTAACAGTGGTCCCCTAAGATTATAATGGAGCAAAAGAATTCCTATTGCCTAGTATTTATAATACTATGCTTTTTATCATTATTGTGAAGTGTACTCCTACTTATTAAAAAAGAGCTAACTGTAAACAGCCCTAGGCAGGTCCTTCAGGAGATATTCCAGAAGAAGGCATTGTTATCACAGGAGATGACAGCTCCATGCCTGTTGCTGCCCTCTGAAGACCTTCCAGTGGGAAAAGATATAGAGGTGGAAGACAGTGATACTGATGATCCTGACCCTGGGTAGGTCTAGACTAATGTGTGTGTTTGTGTCTTAGTTTTAACAAAAAAGTCTAAAAAGAAAAAAAAAAATAGAAATAGAAAAAGCTTAAGGAGTAAGAATATAAACTAAGAAAACATTTTTGTACGGCTGTACAATGTAACTATGTTTTAAGCTCAATGTTATTACAAAAAAGTCAAAATATTAAAAAGTTAATAAAGTAAAAATGTTACAGTAAGCTAAGGTTATTATTAAAGAAAAAAATTTTCAATAAATGTAGGGTAGCTGAAGTGTACAACATTTAAAGTCTGTAGTAGTGCACAGTAATGTCCCAGGCCTTCACATTCACTCACTACTCACTCACTGACTTACCCAGAGCAACCTCCAGTTCTGCAAGTTTCATTCATAGTAAGTGCCCTCTACAGGTATACAATTTTTTATCTTTTATACTATATATGTGTGTTTACTATACCTTTTTATGTTTAAATATACAAATACCATTGTGTTTCAGCTGCCCACAGTATTTAGCATAGTAACACACTATACAGGTTAGTAGCCTAGGAGCAATAGACTATACCATCTAGCCTCTGTATGAAGGAGGCTATACCATCTAAGTTTATATAAGTACACTATGATGTTCTCCCAACAATGAAATCGGCTTACAATGAATTCAGAATGTATTCTGTAATGAAGAGACATATGACTGTTCTTAAAACATTCTCCAAGTTTTAAAAGTTTAACCATAACAATGAATAAAGGGGAGTTGCTTTTACATAAGCCAACATTTTCTCTGTTGAGGTGCTCTTGGAACATTTTTCCAGATATTATCTATTTCAAAATTACAGAACATTCATGATGAGGATATTTGTTGTTTTAGTTTGTCCACATTCTTTTCTGATTTAAAACATTTCCTTCATTTGGAGAAATGCCCCTCCTCCCTCCAATATGATTTTGGGAGATTGAGCAAAATAGTAATGCCCATCTTCTGGTCACAGAAGTGGGTATATGACTCAGGCCTGGCCAGTCAGTTTCCTATTCTCACACTGATTGGCTTAGGGATGGCACACAACCCTAGTTAACCCATGGTCATTCTCTGATATTTACATATGGAAGTGGAAGGGTGAGATGAGATGTCTGACATTTTGTTAAGATAGGACAGAGTATAAGCCTGCCATGCTTTTTCCTCCTTGCTGTAAGAAGGAAGATATTTTCATTAGAACAGAAGAAAGCCAGCATGGAAGCAGACCAGGAAGTGGAGAGAGACATAGAAGAGTTGTGGTGGCATATTTCAGTATTTAGAGTCCCTGAGACTAGATCCTGAATTTTTCAGTCCACACATTCCTTTTTATGATTTGAGTTAGTGTGATTTGGGTGTTCACCACTAGCATGCACAAGAATTCTGAGTCAAGCATATGCCAATCATCAAGTGGTTATGAACTCAAATCTGTGATCAACAATAAAGAGGAAAAATAGAAATGACACTCATGCCTGCTCTGGAGCAAAGGACACCCTATCTCTGTAAGAAGCATTATGCCAAGTCATTTGGTGACTTAACCAACTGTATTAGGCTATTCTCGCACTGTTATGAAGAAATACCTGAGACTAGGTAATTTATAAAGAAAAGCAGTTTAACTGGCTCATGGTTCCATAGGTTGTAGAGGAAGCAAGGCAACATCTGCTTCTTGGGAGGACTCAGGGGTTTACAGTCATAGTGAAAGGTGAAGTGGGAGCAGGCATCTTACATTATCGCAGTGGTCCCCAACCTTTTTGGCACCAGGGACTGATTTTGTTGAAGACAATTTTTCCAAGTAGTGGGAGAAAGATAGGGTTTCAGGATGAAACTGTTCCACCTCAGATCATCAGGCAAAATAGATTCTTATAAGGAGCATGCATCCTAGATCCCCTGCATGTGCAGTTTGTAAGAGTGTTCATACACTTATGAGAATCTAATACCACGGTTCATCTGACAGGAGGTGGAGCTCAGGCGGTAATGCTCGCTGGCCTGCCACTTACCTCTTGCTGTGCAGCCCAGTTCCTAACAGGACACTTACCAATACCACTCTGCGGCCAGAGGCTTGGGGACCCCTGCACTAACATGACAACAGCACCAAGGGGCGATGGTGTTAAACAATGAGAAACCGTTCCCATTGTTTCTCACCTCCCACCAGACCCCAGTTCCAGCTTTGGGGATTATATTTCAACATGAGATTTGAGGGGGAGACACAGCTTCAAACCGTATCACCAACATAATAGTTTGTGGGATGGGGGAGGAGGTGCTAGGATGGAAGTGTCACCTACTGTAATCAAATATAGGAAATAATTCATTATGTTTAGAAGTTGTTTTAACTTTCAGAGTTTCATGATGGTAAAGATGCTAACAAATACATCTACATTTATTCAATATGAATTCATTAACTATATTGTGAACAACAATGTAAGACAGGGGGAATACAAGGTTAAATGAGATAAAGCTTCTGCTCTGAAAAACCTTGGAGTCTGGGAGAGAAGGCAGGCATTTCAACAAGTAACTACATGGTAGAGCGATGTATCCTAGAGGAGGATAAAATTTTATGGACAGATGGTTGCATGGGAAGGGAAGCAGAGGAAAAGGCTGAGGGCTGTGTTTTAGACCCAGTCCTGGGGTAGCTAGCAAGTTGGCAATGTTTGCTAACTGATAGTCATTACGAAGAGAGCTGGGTGGAAAACCAGAGTTGCCCTGGAGAGGTTCCCAGCCGTTTGTCTGCACGGTAAAGAGACCATGCTCAAGAGCAAAGCCAAGGAAAAGCCCATGACAGTGAGGGAGCTTGTTGACTGTGTGGCCCACAGTCAACTCTGTGCCTGTAAGCCAGGAAAGGAAAAAAAAAAACTATTGAGTCAAATAAGTTTGTTGGTTTCCATCAGACATTAACCAAAATGTAATTTTAGTTCTACAGTAAAATCTTTTCATAAAAAGAAAACAGAAAACAACATAGTTTTAAAATGTTAGACACTCCAGAATTCGACCCAAAGTTCTCTTTCACCCTCTTTTAAAAAAGTGAAGCATATTTCTAATGCGACTGCTGTTTAGCTGTACCAGGATGGCTGCCCTGGTGTTTCTAAATATTGGCACAGCCCAACTGACTCATGTTTACGTCCCACAGCTGAGAATATAAAGAAACCCAATGACTGGAATACACTGTGAGTTGCATTGCATTTCCAACCTTTCATGCTTTCAAGTACACACTCGTTTTACATTTAACTACGTGAAGGCAAGTTTGTTTTTTCACTGTGCTGTTTTTCTTTTTAAGCATTGCTTTCCCTCTGTACTAAACATTCATGTTAAATGAATAACCTTTTATTACATGTCAGGATGTGGAGGGAAACTTTTTTTTTTTTTTTACAAAAGTAGCAAAGTAAGAAAAAAAATTATGTCTACAAACTCCTTCCACTGGATTTGACCAGAATTACATATTTAAAGCCTTGATTGACTATTTTGGAGGGAACCCGAACCCCACCCAGATCCTGCAAGAGTAGGGCCAGTGTTCTAACGACTAAAAAGGAAAACCTCTGTTACTAGGAAACCCGGAGCCGAGAAGTAGCACGATTTTAAGTACTGTGCACCAATCATTCGTCAACGCACAGCAAACTGGCGACGTTGCCACGTTAAAACACTTGATATCAAAACCCAAGCTGAGAGCAAACTTAATAATCCATCCCAACCTTAAGCCCCTGGCGAAAAGGCTTCCTGTGACTCTCTGGCTGCCCCAACCCGCCGCCCGGCCACAACCGAGCTGGGCTGGAAGGCAGCGCGCCCCGGAGCGGCAAGAAAGGGAGAACTGAGCAGCGCTCGCCCAGGAGCGCCGCCGCCCCAGTCCCGAGACAGCGTGCCACCCGCTACACCCTTCCCAAGACTGGGAGCCGGCGCCCGGCCTTGCAGGGACACGCGAGCGGCCAGTGAGAACGGCCAAGGGACTCACCCACTCCTCGCCGTAGCTTGACCGTGAGTCGCGGCCGCCGCTGCCGCCCTGAGGAGCCGACCCCACGCGGAGCCCGAGCCTCCCGGGCGCCGTCTCCACGCCTGCTGCAGGCTCCGCCTCCAGGTCAGTTGCGCGTCCAGCGCCACCTGCTGGCGCCCGGCTTCCGCAGCGTTCGGGACAGTCCTCAGAGGCCTGGGCAGCGGGTACGACTCCTCAGGTCGCACCTCGGCCTCTCCCAGGTGCCTCTCAAACGCCCTCTGCCCTGCCCCTGAGGTCCGTTCCGCGCCCTCCGCCCCTTCGCCTGTTGTTTAATCTTCAGTAAGGAACGTGTGTGCATTTCTCTAGAGCAGTGATTCTCAAACTTCAGCGTGTATCAGAATTACCCGGGTGCTTATTAAAACACGGATTGTCAGGCCGTCCACTCGGTTTCTGGTTCCGTATGTTTGGCATGGGGCCTGAGATGCTCATTTCTAACAAGTTCCCAGGAGATATGGAAGCATTCCCAGGTCACACTTTGAGATGGGTCGTTTAGAGCTTACAAACCCTCCTACACGTTAGCTTGTTTAAAACCTAACAGCCCGCCGTGAAGTGGCTGTGAGTTACAGTTTGAGGAATCCGAAGCTGAATTTCTGAGCGACTTGCTCCCTGAATTGTTTACATTGTGTACCTTTAAAGGCACAAACCGTGCTCCCCAGGGAAAAAAACCCTTAGACCCAATGTTTACTCCGGCCCTCCCTTCCTTGCCTCGGCTTTTAAGTGCAGCTTTCCATACCCTAGCTCAATGAAGTATTCCAGACCTAAGGCAAAGTTAAGTGCTAATATTTCAAAGTTTTAGAAAAAAGAGAACTTGAGCGGGGGAGCTACTTCTCTCTGTTGGAACCAGCCTCAGGTTAGTGTCTGAGACGTGAATTGAAAAATTTTGGGGATTTGGTGTACAACATTCTCAGGACTAAGCTGAGTAGAAAATGCAAAGGAAAATACACGCTCAACCACATTTTCCATGATTGTTTTTTATTCACTGCTAGAGCACCGAAGACTTCATGTTTTAATGTAAGTATTTTCTGTAGTCATTGACTTTCTACGGATTATTTTCAAACCCTTTGAAGCTTAAATTACCATGGACTGACACCTTGTGGTGGAAATAGAATCTTACACTCTTTTCTAGTGAAACTAGAAAATAATTAAAAAGTTTTAGATCACCTTCAGCAGCAAATGCAATAAAAAATAAAATTAAAAAAAAAAGTTTTAGAAAAAAAATTTGCGTAATCTTTGTTGTGTGTGTATGGCACAGACTCAAAGAATTAAGACTTGTTAAGTGTGTCTGAGCATTGTTGAATTTTAAAAGTGATCATAGGTCTTAAATGGTCAGACAAAGCAATATGCTTTTATTGTTTAACATTTGGTAGAACAAAGATCATTCTCTTTTTTACAAACTATTTTCCATATGAAAAGGGCAAAGAGTTATTGTTGTGTTAACATAATATGTTAATAGTAATATGGCTAAGTATAGCAAGCTCCACTTAAAATTGCTTTACCTTCTAATTAAAACATTTAAAATCAAACCCCAAATATTTTTGTTTTGTGATTAGATTTTAGCAGTTTTATTTCTGCATTTCTTATGAGTTTCTTTTTGCCTAATAGTTTAGTGTGGAGAGTAAAGTATGTTCCAAAGTGAAATGCTTAAGAGTGTGAGATTGTTTACCAATTAGTTTGTAGATATTGTAAAAGCAACACAATATTAGATGAAGAAAAACATGTTACTAAAAAGCTTTTATTGAGTTGCCAGGAGTTAGTATCATAGATGAACTGTCTGCAATTTTTGCATACAAATAACCTGTAATTTGAGATATGAGATACAGAAAATGATTTTTTTGTTGGGGGAATACAGTGCCTGAATATCTCAGAATGTGGAGTCAGCATCTTCAGCACGTCCTTTTCAAAACAAGTGTGGCTTGTGGAAAGCCACATTATGCTATTGCAAATGTTGAAAGGCCAGTCGCTAGTTTTGCTGTGACTCTAAAGAACTAGAGGATTTAAAATGGGAATTCAACCATGGGTTACAAATAAATTTGAATCTTTCTGAATATTCTGTAATAAACTGAAATATAGTGAGAGAGCATGATAGCAAAATGGACCTCAGTGTTATTTCAGGTCAAATACTAAACTGGTGACTTGATAATAACATGCTGTGGAGAAAATATAATTTAGATTCCATGAGTATTTTTGCCTGACCAATAAGCAACCTGATCTTAGAACCTGATGAGACTACCATTTTAAAAGTAACTGGAATACTGTGGTGTGAGAGAGAAAATAAAAAATATCATACTATTAAAGAAAATCACGATGAACAATAGACAGTAAATTGTAAGTGAATGACAAGAATTATATTTAGTTCTCTCCTTTGGAAATCAAACTAACCGCTGAGGGGACAGCAATTCAAAAAAGATTAACACTATTTCCAAGTCTGTATCTTACTGTGGAAGAATGGTCAGACTTTTATTTTTTATTTTATTATTATTATTATTTTTTGAGTTGGGAGTTTTGCTCTTGTTGCCCAGGCTGGAGTGCAATGCATGATCTTGGCTCACTACAACCTCCGTCTTCTGGGTTCAAGTGATTCTCCTGCCTTAGACCCCCTAGTAGCTGGGATTACAAGCACCTGCCACCATGCTCAGCTAATTTTTTGTATTGTTAGTAGAGACCGTGTTTCACTATGTTGGCCAGGCTGGTCTTGAACTCCTGACCTCAGGCAATCCACCTGCCTTGGCCTCCCAAAGTGCTGGAATTATAGGCCTGAGCCACCACACCCAGCCGACTTTTATTTTAAATGAAGGCAAAAATTACCTAAAATTCAAGGAGAAATATTTTGTCAAAATGATTGTTTTAAGACAGACATGATAAATCTTCACTAGCCAAAATTTCTGATTCTGTTAACCTCATATGATACATTTGCTTCACTAGTTCAAGATCTACTGTAATCTTCAAAGTATTGGTCAGTTTGTCCCTAGTGTCTGTGTTTAAAAGTGGTAAGGGGTAAAGGGAATCTCCCAAACTCAAAGTCCTTTATGCTCTTTCACCTACACAGGCAACAATAAACATCTTTTCAGGTAGGTTTTAAGAGTAGGTACTTCATTTCAAAGCTCACAGACCTCTGCCCGAATACTGCTCAGTGATGTTCAAATGCTGTGATATATTCTATTGGGTTTAAATATGTTGTGATTTATGAAAAGACTAAAGTTCCTGGCAATGGTACCATATTAAACCTTATCAGCTATTTACGTCCTACTATAAATGAATATTTCAGCTTTTTCTGAAAGTATGTTCTAGCATAGAGAAAGAAATATCAGGATACTGAACACTTATACTAGAAGGGTATGAAGGGGTTATACCTTAGGAAAAAAAGAAGTGTTAGGACGACAAGGACAAATTTTACCACCTTCATAATATTATTCATTCTAGGCAATTTCTCCCTTCCCCATATGTCCATATCAAACACTCCATGATAGCGAAATAAGCTGTCTTTAAATCTCTCTATCTTGGTTCTCTTTGTTATAGTAGTTTAGCTCATGCTCTACCTTGTTTGATATAATATTATAGCACTTTTCAGAGTCTATCTGTATTAGAGATTTTTGTTTGTGTTTGTATTTCTCCCATTAATTTGTGAGCTCTAAAATAGCAGAGACTTTTCCATTTTTATCTTTGCATCTCTTGTAAATTAAAGATTGATGGAACAGACTCAAAGTAAATGCCTGTGGAATGTGACTTTAGCCCTGGGCACCAGTAAAGTCTTATAAAGCACATGGATATGGAACCCATGAATCTCTAGGCATCACTTAGACAAATGCTGTGGGCCCACATCCATTTGTTTTATAGGGAACATTTTCTTATCTATTGTCCTTAGTCCATATCCTCCTCCTTGCTTTCTGTTACAGGAACATAACATGTGGGTCCAAGGATGCCACTGTCACAGGAACTACAGGTCTTTGATGTCTTGAGTTGTAGGAGATAGGGAGCTGGAGAATATTGAATGGGCTAGCTGGTCCAATGGATAGTTGAAGAATGCTGATCAGTAGCATTGGAGCTGAAATTATTTATTTATTTTTAGAGACAGGGTCTCACTCTGTTACCCAGGCTGGAGTGCAGTGGTGTGATCATAGCTCGCTGCAGCTTTGAACACTTGGGCTCAAGCCATCATTCTGCCTTAGCTTCGTTAGTAGCTAGGACTACAGGTGTGCATCACCATGCCTGGCTAATTTTTAACTGTTTTATAATGACAGGGTCTTGCTGTGTTGGCCAGGCTGGTCTTGAACTCCTGTCCTCAAGTGATCCTCCTGCCTTGGCCTCCAAAAGTGTTGAGCTTATAGACATGAGCCACCATGCCTGGCTTGACCTAAACTTTTCAGTAATGGACTCTGCCTTAGGAGTCACAACATGTTAACTTTTTCCTAGATTTGAGCTTCCAGAAGAAAGGATGAAAAAAGGGATACTGTCACTTTTGAAAATACAACTCTTTCCCAAGACTGTCTTATGTGGCTTTATATATTACTTCATTTAATTCCCTCAAAATCCCTGCTGTATAGTTATTATCTTCAGTTTATAGGCGAAGTTTAGCTTAGAACATTTAAGTTACCTGATCAAAGTTTTTAGAGGTCAAGCTGAGATGTCAGACAAAGTCTATGTGATTCCAGTGCTCTTTCCACTGTACTGGACTGCCTCTATGACCACTTATAATCAATCAAAGTTTCCTCAGGATACACAAAATTGGGAGGATTCAGGGAGGTAACAGTTAACAAAAAGTATCTTATGATATATTCAAATTTTCTTTGGTATCAGTTAAGGTATGGGCTAAGCTACTACAACAAAGAGGACCAAAATAATGTAGAGTGATTCTAAGAAGGTATTTTCATGGTCATATACTGAGTATTCTAATCTAGTAGAGTTAATCTGCTCCACGAGGTCATTCAGGGATTCCCAGCTTCTTCCATCTTGTTGCTCTGCTGTCTCCCAGTACACAGACCTTGGCTTTGTGATTGAAATTGTGGCATGGCTACAACCACGATCTAGGTTGCAAGAAAGGAATGAGTACAAGACCAGGACAAGTTATTTTCTTAAAAGAATTAAGACAGAAACTGTCCAAACACTTCCTCTCATTTTCCATTGATGATAATTTACTCATATGGCAAGATAGGCAGGGAAAGTAGTCTCTAACCAGGTGGACAGTTTTTAAGGTCTACCACTATGGAAGCAAAGATAGCAAATTTTGGCGAATAACTGGAAGCCTCTATCACATTCTTACCTGTAATTCTGATCTCCATGTTTATACTAGATTGGGCAATTTGATTTCTTTCTTCACTAGGGTGAATGCTTTCTTCATTCTGGATTCTTTCTGGGGGCTCAGGGGGCAAACTTGTTAGTTAGCAGTGTGTCTTACACTGCAGACCTCTTATGTGTCCTTACCACCAACATCCTTATGTAGAAGTTTTCTCACATGGGCTTCCTGTTGGCCTTCCATTTATGTCTGAACAAGAGGAATACTCAGTGGGAGCACTGCTTGGTTCCACCAGGGATGTCCTTCCTATCTGATATGGTTTAGCTGTGTCCTCACCCAAACTCAAAAATCCACAGTTCAAAGTCTCATCTGAGACAAGGCAAGTCCCTTCTGCCTATAAGCCTGTAAAATCAAAAGCAAGTTAATTAATTCCTAGATACAATGGGGGTACAGGCATTGGATAAATACACCCATTCCAAATGCGAGAAATTGGCCAAAACAAAGAGGCCAAAGGCCCAGTGCAAGTCCAAAATCCAGCAGGGAAGTCACATCTTAAAGCTCCAAAATGATCTCCTTTGACTCCATGTCTCACATCCAGGTCACACTGGATCAAAAATTGGATTTTTGAGTCAATGCTAAAATGAGTTAAAACTTTGGGGGACTGTTGGGAAGGTGTGATCGGTTTTGAAATATGAGGACATGAGATTTGGAGGGACCAGGAGCAGAATGATGTGATTTGACTATGTCCTGACCCGAATCTCATCTTGAATTGTAGCTCCCATAATTCTCGGGCTTTGTGGGAGGGACCTGGTAGGAGGTAATTGAATCATGGGGCAGTTTCCCCCATGCTGTTCTTGTGGTAGTGAATAAGTCCCATGATATCCGATGGTTTTATAAGGGGAAATCCCTGTCACTTGGTCCTCTTTCTCTCTTCTCTGCTGCCATGTAAGGTGTGCCTTTTGACTTCTGCCATGATTGTGAGGCCTCCCCAGCCATGTGGAACAGTGAGTCCATTAAACCTCTTTTTTTACAGATAAATTACCCAGTCTCAGGCATGTCTTTATCAGGAGTGTAAAAACAGACTAATACACTATCATAAAATCTGCTCTTCTTTTCATTTATAGAGAAATAAGCAGGTGCCAGAATTTAAAACCATTGCTAGGGGCATTAAGAAGACAAATCTATTATATATTTGTTTTCTCTTATTTTAAGCCAATCACCCATAATAATCATGTTCTTTTGGGATCCATTCTGCTCTAGGTGGCACCTACCCATTTCTGTGCATTTCTGCCTCATCAGGGTTATTATATTCCCAAGAGTGAAACATCTGTGCACAGCAATCTAGAACCATGCCAGAGTAGCTTTTCCAGTTTCTCACAGCACCTTGAATTTCTAGTCTTTCTGAATCACCTGAAGCAAGTTTTATCTTTTCTTAGCACGGAAAATGCCTATGCCCTAATGCATATTACTTCAATCTATTCATAAACATGTATTAAGTGCATCGTATATACATAATATTGTGCTAAATACTGTTAGGCAATTTCAACTTAAAGAGTTACTTGAAAGATTTCTGCAAAGAAATTGCAGTTTGAAGATAATTGTCCATAATGAAAGCATAAGCAAACAAAAGGTGGCAGAATTGACATTTTTCTTATCTAAGTTTAATCTCTTTATCAACTTCATTGCAAAGTAATTTTTTGGAAACCATCCAGAAGACTATTTGAAATGTGGATTTATATACAGCATAGGTAATGTTAATCACAAGCCTTATTATCTTGGGATATTAGGTAATGAGAGAGAGAGGGAGAGAATACATATGTATGTATATGTTTTTAGCTATAAATATATTGGGAATGCATACATGGATGGGGGTGTGACCAAAAGTTAGGGAGATCTTTGTTGTAGAGAAAAGGGGGAATGTGGAAAGGTTCAGTAAAAGAACCAGGAGACAGAGATAATTCTTCTTTACATTGTACTCAGCCCTCTCTGTTAGAAGGTAAACTGCGAGGGACAGGAATGACTACTTTCCATTTGACTCCTCAGGCTTACAATAAAGTATAGTATACATGGTATGTAGTGAGTAGTTGGTAAATAATTATTGAGTGAAGAGTACCTGCAGTTTTAAGAGCTCTAAAAAGGCCAAAATAAGATAGGAATAAAAAAAAAAGAGTCTGCTGAACTCATCATTTAAGAGGACTCTGCTAACTGTTGTATACAAACAATCTTTGGGGGTTGAAGCCGAACAGCAGTGCACCAAGGAAGAATTGCGGAAAGAAAGAGTGAAGACAATGACTGTAGCTTCTAATAAGTTTGCATAAAAAGGAGAGAGCTGGGCAAGTGGCTAGACAATGGTCTTTTAAGGGTCAGGAAGATTAGATTCTCCTTATAGATGGAGAGAATGAGAACTACATAAAAAAAGAGATTGAAGATATATAAAAAAGAATAATTGGTGGTGGTACTGGAGAAAAGTGAACAGAGATGAAATCCAGAAAATAGTGGAAAGATTATCATTCAACAGAAGCAGAGACACTCCTTTCTCAGGAATTTGAAGAAAGAAGATAAATGTGAGTTGAAACGCACACAACTTTGTGGGGAGAGGTGAAGGACAGTAAGTGAGCTCATGCCTGATGGTAGTCAATACCAGTTGAAGGGGATGGAGGGTATGGACTTTGGAACTGCAAAAATTGAGGACTTGTTCCCTGCCTTCCACATTTATTTGGGTGAAATGAAGAGAAAAGCTATGCCAATAATTGAGTTTGCTGGAAAAATTTCAGAATCACTGAGAAGAGAGTGGTGGATAATAATATAAGGACTAAGGTACTTAAAATTCATATAAGTGATAGTGCAGTGATTTGGAATTTATCTGATTATGGAAGATAAGACGTTTTGAACTTGGTCCCAGAAGAGTGAAGATTTTCCACTGAAGAGAAGAAAAAGAATAGTTTTATTTTCCCTCTCAAACTAGAAGTGATGTATAAGGATTAAGTATTCCTTTGGCCTAGCAATATTTTTATGTCTAGGAATTTACTTTATACATATAGTAGAATTCCTCCCCTAGACCTACTGGGTGTATGGGCTAACCAGGGAATTTCTAACAGAGGGTACTGGCTGTGTTTCTTTAGTGCTTCCTGAAAGAATATTCTTCAGTGCTTCTAGAAGGAAGTACTTAAGGGGGTGAACTCCTTAAGGTGTTAGCCATCTTCAGATCTCTACCCAAGCAGAGAGCTTGACTCACAGTAGCTGGAGCTCAATAAATTTATTGAATTCAATTCTCCCACTCAGCTTTTGCTCTAGGCCTCTCTTCAGTTCTTCTAAAATTCTGGTTAGCTTCCTCAGAGCCATCATCTCTGCCTTCTTCATTTGTACACATCTCTGTTATAGCTCTTTTCCCATCATATTCTAATCAGTTGTATAACATGCCTGTCTCTCCTATGGATTGGCTGCTGCAGAATCCTTAAGAACCCACTGCAAGCTTCCCAGGGGAAGCAGTTAATTGGATTAGCGCAGTCAAAACCACAGAGACAGGTTTGTGGACAACAGAGTGAACTTTATGGACTGTTTCCATTTGAGGTGGGTTAGGGTTCTTCTTCCAATTACCAATGAAGGAAACAATTCATCTTATTAGTATCACAAAGGAGCTTTGAAAAGCAAAGACTTCCAGCTCCCACAGAGCTTGATGTGGTGGGGCCTGCTGTGCTATGCGGCCGCAAGGTGGCTCCAGAGACTTTTGCATTAAAAACAAATGCCATTAAGGTCCTCTGGTACCACTGCTTTCTCCTTACATGGTTTTTCCACCAGACTTTCTCAAACTTAGTGGAAAAAGAAAGGATGATATTTATGTGGTTGGGTTGGTGTTATGGTATTTGAGCATATTCTACAGTCTAGTTTTCATGAAGTTTAGAGAAGGTATTAGGCTATGTATGTTTAGGCTCAGTTCCATCTGTGTATGTGTCTATCTATCTGTCTATCTATTATATCTATCATCTATCACTGTTTACTTAATTTATATATAAAAAGATATATATATATATAAACATATATATAAAGATATGTTTGTGTCTTTATATAATAATTATCCTTTATTTTATATATATCTACATCTGTATGTAATATTTATTAAATGCTTACCATTTCAAGCATGTCACATACATTGTCTTATTTAATCTTTATAAAAACTCTTAAAACTAGATACTTTCTTCTTTTTACTGACGAGGAAATTGAAGCTTAGAGAGGATAAATAATCTTCTTATGGATACGAAGTCTTTTTACTCTTTATAACCGCAATATAATGCTTATCATAGTTTCTTTAACTTTCACATCTTTATGAGTTCAAAATATTTGCAAGAACAGTTTATAGGCAATTATAAGAACAATAATAGTCAATTGATTAGAAAGAGAAGAAAGTTAATGACAAAAATTTTTGTCTCTGACTCCTGACCTGTTAATTATTAGTTTTTTTTTGTGTAAGTGTTGAAATCTTGTCCTTGGTCAAAGTAGACATATCACATCCAAACTCTAATTATTGCTGAAACACCATATGATCTATGCAGGTTATTGTAGAAAGGCAGTTAAAGAAATCATTCTCTTTCCCAAACAGCTTTAACAGCCCCACTGAAATCTTGGGCATTATTTCAGGGATTGGCTCAAGAATCAAGAACAGCAGCAGTGATCTGAGACATTGTGAGAAGATTACTCATTTGATTCTTTTATTCCTGTCACCAAGGCCAAGGACTTCATTCATTCAAGGTGCTGGAATGATTGGTTTATTGCATATACTTAGTTTAAAAGTCCTAGGTAGAGTGAAGGAAATACTATCTTTCTAAATCTGAGGCTTATGATCTGTAAAATGAGAAAGCAGTTGTCAAGATTAAATGAGATAATAAATGTAAAATGCTCCACATAGGGTCTGGCACATAGAAGGTGTTCAATGAATGCTTCTATTATTATTGAAGAATAATGGATTGTAGCATTGAATGAAAGAACTGGCAGAAGGAGAAAGGAAAGGGCAATGAAGAATGAAGGAAGACCACATGTACTAAGGGACTGAGGGGAATAAGAAAGGAGGCCATTAGTTATATCCAACTAGGCTGAAATAGCTGTTCATTAGTTTCTCAGTCCTGATTACAACCAACCACAAAGGCATACAATTTATTGCAGGAGACTTAGAGATCATCTAATTTAACTATGTTATAGGAGAGGAAACAAGTTCTGGGACTTATTCAAGATCAGCTAGTGACAGCTCCACGTATAGAATCCAGGTCTCCTGACTTTAATTCTGGTTTGTTTTACTGCTATTTACTCTGTGTTAGGTTAACCAGGACATTTGCAATCATGAGACTGAGATAATTTTTGTTTCTATTGTATGAACTCACTTTAGAGCACTGAGTTGCTGAAATATAATGCCACATGGAATTGAGGCATTATAACTTTACATCAAAAGGACAACTTACATGGAGACTTAGTTCTCCTTGACATAGTATCCTCAAGTTCACGGTACATTCAATACATCTCTTCTTAGAAAGACTGCACATAATGTGATTTTCCCCATTATGAAAGAAATACGGCTTCTTTTGTATGTGATCTCTTCAAGATTCTTTCTATTATTTTTACTTATAATAGAGATTTATATATTAGTAAGTTCCCAAATAAAAATAGCAGTCACTTGATTTTATGGGCTAACATATTTTCAATGGAGTTATGCTTTCAGAGCCTTCTTTAGAAAAAAGATCTCACTTATGTAGGTGTTGTAGCATCTATCTTTTATATACATGGCTTTTGGATGAAAGCAAGCGAAGAGTAATCCATCAAGTGGTTTTTCAAGTTTTAGAGGATGCCAAAATGGAAGGAATCTTTTTTCAAATATTACATTTAAAAATTTTATTTCTAATCCTATATGTAAAGTAGCTCTATCAGTCCTGTTTCATTACTTTGTATGTTTTATATTATTGTTTATGTTGTTCATTCCATGATTCAAATAAATATCTTTTAAAAAATATTATACCTTTTCTCCCACTCTCATGTACACACATCAACATAAGAAGAAAATTGGAACTGTGATAATACTTTAAAAATTATTTTTATTGGGACTTCCAGTTATAAAAGTATATATTAGTTGAATAAAATGTGGACATTGTAGAACAGAAACAAAAATAATTAGTGGTAATTTCACCAATCAAATGGAGTTTACCTCTTGAGAATTTGAATTGCCTTTCCAGAGAAAGATAGCCCGTTAGGTAGTATTGTTTTGTTTTATGTAACTGGGATTATACTAGATATTGCTGCTTTTTGCCATATAATTGTCACTCAATTTCCTGATCTCTCAAAGCAGTATCTTAGTAAAGGAGGTGTGTTCTAATGGGAAATAATAGCTCCACAGAGAACAATGCGAAAATAAAGTAATTTCTTCTGATGAAAAGCTTTGGACATGTGATTGTCTATGTGGGTGCCAGGTATTTTGCTATCATAAGATTCAGAAATTTGAAAGGGGATAGATAAAATCAAGAGACAGGTTGTAAAGAAGGAAGAAGGAAGAAAATATGGATTTTCTTGATAAGTTAAGGAAAGTGTTTAAATGGAGCTGAGTGTGTTGATTCCATTTTTGTGATTTAACCTATTGAAGCAGCTATTTTCATCAGTGGCACCATTAAAAAACCCTTTAGTTTGTGAGTTTTTGTCACTTAAAACAATGCTGCAGTAAACATTCTTGTACTAATATCCATACTCATAGTGTTTTTATCACTATGCGATAGATATCCAAGCAAGAGATTGCTAGGTCTGTGGCTGTACAAATTTTAATTGATAAGCCAGATTACTTCTTTTTAAAATTTTAATTTAATCTTTTATTGATATATAATATTTGTATATATTTCTGGAGTATATACGAAATTTTGTTTCATGCATAGAATGGGTAATGATCAACTCAAGGTATTAAGGATATCTATTACCTTCAGTATTTTTTTTTAAATCTATACTTTTATTAAGACAAAAACTGACAGTGTAGAATCAAATTTACATTTATATGAAGTTTCCACAGAAATCTAACACATGCCTAGAAAGATTTTACAATGTAGCTCTAGATGCAAATCTAGACAATACCAAGAACTGATGCATTTCATGACTCAAGACAGAGCATTTTGGGTATCAGTTACTTCTTAGGATTTCTTTAAAAATGTGTGTGTGTGTGTGTGTGTGTGTGTGTGTGTGTGTGTGTGTGTTTTAAAGTGAACCACTGACTGCCCAGTATGAAAGTTTAATCTTCTCCTGAGACCAAGGCGTTTGAAATCACTCAATGCTTGAATCAGTTCAGTGAAACTGTGCTGTCAGTGACTGAACACTGCCACCAATGATTTCAGAGTTCAAAGCTCAAAAAAGAGAATGACTTCAAGAGTTCTCCCCACTAAGAGCATGGGCCCTTGTCTTTCCCTATTGTCTTATCTCCTCTACCACCCTCTTTCTCTTCCCCAACACCTCAGCCAGTGGCTTGGATGAAGAAGCTGATATTTATAACTTCGTTATTGAAAAAAAAAAGAGGGTCTTCTATTTCAGGAATTAGCACCTCTGAGACAGAATGATCTGCTTGTACTGTATACTCTCCAATAAAAGACCTTCCCTCCTTAGTCAATTTCCATCTCCAAAATGGCAACTTTGGTAACTCATGAACCGGCTTAGTCCTTTGTGGGGAAAAGCAGTAAGTTTAGGCAGGGAACACCTTGGCTGGTAAGTTTCAGACATTCACAGCTTTTAAACAGTCTCTCACAGTCCTTATTTATGGTGCCAATGACATTTTTTTCAAAGGTAAAATATTTTGGACATTCAAGCAAATCATTAGTTGTCTGTTCTTTCTATTGCTTCACGATTTCCCCTTTCAGGCCCCAAATTTTAATCAAAATGATGCTACCCATCTCCCTTTCTCCCCTCTACATCCCTCCTTCCCCCAAATAATACACCAGTAATAGCTGAAAACTACACACATGCTATGCTGTAAAAATGCAGAGTTAACACTCTTGGGAAGAAGGCTGTGGGTTGTGGAGATGCTCTTTGAAGGTCTTCGGTATTTTTTTGCTGTCCCACACACCTAATTCTGCAAATTTTGTCCTTCATAGAAGGTCCTTTGCTTTTCTCAGCAAAGTGCAGAAAAGGTTGCCTTGAAACACTTATGCCCTTTCCCCTCCACTGGGATAGGTGTGCAAGCTATACAGCTTGGAATGGCTTTAAAGCACTTGGGCTGCAGCAGGGCACAGAAACCATACTGGCTCTTCAAAGGAAATCTTCTCAAGCCACCTCTACGGTGTCAAGACAAGTAGAACTCCTTCCCTTCCCACTTGAAACCCACAGTCAGATGTGACAGGGGCTGGTACTCAGGAGAGTTAATTCTTGTCATCTTTTTTGTTATCATCCTCTGAGGGGTAGGAGTGCCACGTCAGCCTTTCCTCATAGAAGGATATGACAACCTGCGGGCACTTGACATTGGCTTTCTTGGCAGGGACCAGGTCAGCCTCATCAGAGTTTTTCCATTTCATCGGGAGCATGAGCTCTCCACTGGAGTCTGTAGCTCCAATAATCTGCTCCGGCTCCAAACCCTGAGCAAAGCGTCGTGGCTTTTCTGACTCTTCTTTCTCTTTTTTTGGTTTGCTCTCCTCTCCCTTATCTTCTGAATCAGAATAAGCTTTGCGCTTGCCTCTCTCTGATTTACCTGTCTCACGTGCTGTTTTCTGTGACTGCAGAAACCCAGCAATGAGGTCGGGGTAATCCAGGTTCTCTTCTGGCTCCCATGTGTTGTCCTCATCTGAGAACCCCTTCCACTTTAGGAGGTACTCCACTTTGCCCTTTACCACTCGACGGTCGAGAACTGTTCCCACCACATATTCTTCTTCCTCCACTTTCTTCTTGTTTTGTTTTGTTTTCCCATAGTACCCGCCAGCTTTCTGGTGCAAAGGGTCACGCTGCTCAGAGCAGCGCCCAAGAGCCCGTGAGGAATCGATGCTGCCCTCCTGGTGCGTTGCGTCGGGTTGGCCGGGGGAGTGGCGCCCAGGAAGGCCACAAACTGGGTGCCCTCAGTGGAGCCCATCACTGAAGCGGCATCCTGCAGGTGCCAGCCAACGGCCCTCCCCTCCTACCTTCAGTATTTAATCATATCTATGTGTTGGGAACACTTCAAGCCCTCTCTTCTAGCTATTTTGAAATATGCAATACATTGTTGTTAACTATATTCACCCTACTCAGCTATCAAATATCAGAACTTATTCCTACATCTATGTTTGTACTCACTAAATAACACACCCTTCCCGCCTCCACTATCTATCTCTACCTCTATAAGATCAACTTTTTGAGCCCCTATATATGACTGAGAACATGCAACATTTGCCTTTCTGTGCCTGTCTTACTTCACTTAACATGATGACCCATGATTCCATCATACTGCTGCACATAACAGGACTTCACTCTTTTTTAAGGTCAAATAGTACTCCATTGTGTATCTATACCACATTTTCTTTATCCATTCATCTGTTGATGGACATTTAGTTTGATTCCATATCTTTCCTAATGTGAATAGTGCTGCAATAAACATATGGGGGTGCAAATATCTTTGTGAGATACTGATTTCTTTTTGATAAATATCTAGTAGTGGGATTGCTGAATTGTATGGTACTTCTATTTTTAGCTTTTGAGAAATCATGCTGGTTTCCATAGTGGCTGTACCAACTTACATTTCCACCAATAGTGTGTAAGAGTTCCTTTTTCTCTGCATCCTTGCCAATATCTGTTATTAGTATTATTTTTTGTCTTTTAGTAATAGCCATCTAACTGGGTTAAGATGATATCTCATTGTGGTTTTGATATGCATTTCCCCAGCGATTTCCCCTCTGATGGTGTATGCGGGCACTGGCTGTGGTAGGCAGGGACAGGGTGATCCCTAGGTGCCCAGAGGAATGCTTGGGTAGGGGTAGCAGTGGCTGTGCTATGGCCCTGCTGCTGGGGAGAGTGGGGTTGTTTTCAGTGGCAGCAATCAGAAACATGTGGCTGGTGATGTGGCTTTGGCCTCAAGTGGTGGCTATAGGTGGGGTGATCTTTCCTCAGGGTGCTTTTAAATGTGTGATGGTCCTGCTACTGGGGGCTGCACAGTTGCTGCCAACAGTTTATGCTTTGGCTGTGGTGGCAGCAGCTGCGGATAGGGGATGGCAATTGGACTCCAGGGTTGTGGATATGCAGGGGCTATTGGGTCCCAGGGCAAGATGCAGTCTGGTGGGGATTGGCTTTATAAAATAATGCCTTGCTGTAACGGCTTAGGACTTGGGAAGTGTGTGGGACCTGGTGTGACTTCCCTTTCTGGAGCAATGCTATCACGTGGTCTCCAGAACCTCCTTATGTTAGTCTCAGGGCCTGGCAGGTCAGGCGGCTCTCCTGTGGCTAGGATTGCAGAGTCCTTGGTGGGAATGTGGACAGCTAGGGGTCACACTCACTTACCCTTTCCCCACCGTGGAGAGCCTCTCCAGCCTCTTAGCTGATCAGTCGGAGCAGACTGCCTCAGTTCTTGCACCTTCCTTGCCTCAGCTGTTAATTGTCAACTCTCTGCTGCATTGTAGCATTCCCACTTAGGTGATTTACTCAAAGCGTGGTTATCTACTATTTCAGTTCTTCTTTGTGGAGGAGGTGAGTATCAGATGCTTCTAATCACTCAATTTTAAGCCCTTCAAAGGATCAAGCTTTTGATTCACTAGTAAATTAACTGGCTGCGCCTGGAGACCCAGTCAGCTGGATGCATTTAGGAAAATCTCTGCATCCTCTCAGAAGGAAAACTCAGAGCTCACCAGCCAAGGGATGGACAGGACAGAAAGAACAGAGAAGAAGGTAGGGCACACTTGCTTACTTGTGTCCAGATCCCTTTTAAAAAATACTCTTAACATCTAACATTTTGTCTAACAATGGCTTTTCCTGGCAGCCCCACCAATAGTGGGCTTTACTGAGCAAGGAATTTGCTAATCTGGTGAATATGTAACCTCTTAATATAGTTACTTTATTTTGTTTTTGCTCTGATTACCTGAAAGTTCAAGTATATCCATAGGTTAATTGGCCATTTGGAGTTGCCTTTCTGTAAATTATCAATTCCTATAATTTGCTTGAAGTTCATATTGGTTTGTTTGTGATTTTCTTATCAATTTTGAGAACTTCTGATATTAGAAGGATTAACAGTTTATCTGACATATATGTCAGAAATATTTTTTTCTCAACTTGCTATTCTTTCTCCTCCTCCTTCTCTCCTCCTTATTCTTCTTTCTCTTTCTCCTTCTCCTTTTTCTTTTCCTTTTCTTTTTGCTTTGTTACTCAAGCTGGCGTGCAGTGGCGTGATCATTGCTCACTGTAGTCTGCCTCAAATCACTGGGCTCAAGAGATCCCCTCTCCCACCTCAGCCTCCCAAAGCACATGAGCCAGTGTGCCTGGTGTCAACGTGCTATTGCTTTACTGATTTTCTTAGGGTATCTTTTGCCATATAATAATTTATTTCTATAAAGTTAAGTAGGTCTATTTTTTTTTAAAAAAGGCTTATTTAAAGTTATATATATGTAGTCTTCCAGATTTTTTCTCTCTTTTTTTTGTTGTTGCTTAATTTAATATTTGTCTTTAATGCTTCTCAAATTTAGTTCTCTGTATTGTGGAAGATAGGGATATAATTTTATTTTCTTCCAGTTGGGTGGTCAATTATTCCAATCTATTTTTTTCCCTACAGAAGATATTTATTCTTATTTAAAAAAATTGATATGTAATAGTTGTATATATGTGGGGGTATATGTGATATTTTGATGCTTGCATACAATGTATAGTAATTAAATCAGAGTAATTGAGATATCTATCACCACAGACATTTATCTTTTCTTTGTGTTGAGAACATCTTAATTCTTCTCTTCTGATTATTTTGAAATATATGATAAATTATTGTTAACTATAACTTCCCTATTGTACTACCAAATACTAGAACTTATCTAACTATTTTTTTTACCCATTAACCAATTCCTCCTTATTTTCCCACCTACTTCCCTTCCGAACTCTGGCAACCACCATTCTACTGTCTATCTTTCTGAAGACTTTAAATTTCACATTTTTCAGAAATAAATCCTAATATATAGTGGAGTCTCTTTGGATTTAGCTTCTTTTGTGTTTCACTCTTTGTCCTTTGCCATGCAGTTACAAATTGATTTGAATGCAGTGGTTTAATAGCATACTTTGATATCTGGTAAGAAAAATAGTTTCTTACGCTATTTATTTAGTTGTGGTTTTAATGAAGCTATATATGCACGCAGTTTAATAGTCAAATAGTTTTATATGGCTTTTTTCCCTTTCAGTAACTGGTGGTTCTTGCAGGCTTTTCTGTCCTGTTTTCCCTCTTTCAGAGGCAATAATCAAATAACTGATAGATTCCTATTTGATGTTGAATTTTACATTGATAGCCTACTATGCAAGATGAGGATTCAGCTCTTTTGTTCCCTGTTGTAACCAGGTGTCTCAGGTTCTTGGTGCCCCTCCCAGAGGAATCGGGGAAGAGGCCATGGAGGAGCCATGGGCTCGTTCAAGCAAATATCAGACCAAAGAGTTTTGCAGAAAAGCAAGTTATTAGGCAGACAGAGAGAGAGAAAGAGAAGTAGGGAGGGAGAGAAAGCCAGCTCCCACACTATCTTGGGAGAGGATCCCAGAGAGGGAAATCCGCACAGGTAAGGGGCAGGAGGTCTTTTAATCTGGGAGTTACTCCCGTCCCATTCAAGTTCTTGTCCAGTGAGAAGAGTTTTTCCAAACTTCCGCTGGAGCTGCCGATCTTTGACTCTGACATCTGATTGGTTGTTCAGCCCACGGTCCTCCCATAGCTTTTCGCGGACATTCTAAACAAAGGGAGCTCACCTGGGCAGTCTACCTTCCTGCACGGGGGAAAGTTAGACAAAGACCTCTAAGCTCCCGATGGAGATGTAAAAGAAGGCAGGTCAGGCATGTTGCTGGGAGGTTCTTGCCTTTGAAACCACGCCCCTTGTGGACCCGGAAGAGAAGTTAACACATTCCTTCACTGTCCCCGCCGCACGTGCACCACACCTATCTCCTACCCCCTCAATGTCATTTTGGTTAGATAACTATTCACTAATTATATAACTCTGATACCCTCTTCACTGATGAGGTATTTAGCATAAGATGATTATTCTCTGTTCTTTTAAAAAAAATTTTTGAGACAGAGTCTCGCTCTGCCACCCAGGCTGGAGTGCAGTGGTGCAATCTAGGCTCACTGCAACCTCTGCCTCTGGGGTTCGAGTGATTCTCTTGCCTCAGCCTCCCAAGTAGCTGGGACTACAGGCACACATCACCATGCCCAGCTAATTTTTTATATTTTTAGTAGAAACAGGTTTCACCATGTTGGCCAGGTGTAAGGAATATGGCTGTGTTTGGTCAAGAATAGGCCAAGATAGGATGTTTACATCCTGCATGACTCAACGAGTCTAGAGCACAGGCGTGTAACTCCACTTCTTATCATAGCCATGTACACATAACATAGAGAAGACCACCATAGCCATAACATACGGAAAGCCATCACTTGGCTCCAAGACACTATTGTCTGTAAAAGGTATAGTTGCCCTGTTGACACTGTGCAGGAGCTGGTGCCTAGAGAAAGAGAGAGAAAGCCAGAGCTATCTGTCTTTGCAGATGGACAGGGAGAGCCAGGACACAGCTCAGCTCGCTCATGCCCAGAGAGAGAGAAAGAGTTAAACTGCTGACCCTGAAGGCAAGGGAGAGTCAGTGGCGTAGCTGTGTGTGAGTGATCTGCCTGCCTTGGCTTCTCAAAGTGCTGGGATTACAGGTGTGAGCCACTGCGACTGGCTCCATTCTTATACTTTTAATTTTCCTAAGGATTCATAATGATCTTTTTTTGTTGTTTGCTTGCTTGCTCAATTTTAAATATAGTTATCATTCACTTCCAAACTTAGCACCAACTTGTCTTAATCTCCTCTCAAGATGTTCTGATGCCTTAGGTATTCTATTAATTTCTCCATTTTAGAGAAATCTAAATGTTTCCTATTAGGCTCCTGTCTGGATTGGTTGCCTGCTGTTCCTGATGCACAGGTGTTTCCCTAAGATCACCCCTTGTCATCACCTGGAGATTCTTTTTCTCTTTTTCTTGTATTTAATCTCTTCTTTCCTGTATCCCAAGGTTTCTTATTTCTTGATTAATAACTTTGTTGAGGTTGAACACACCCTTCAATGGACTCTGAAAAAGATAGCATGAGAAACAATGGACACTTTGCATGTATGAAAATTTTATTTTATACTCACAGTTGATAGATTGTTTCGCTGCATATAGAATTCTGTGTTGGATATCATTTCCTTCAGAATTTTGCAGACACTGCTCCATTGTTTTCTAGTTTCCAGTGTTGCTTTGAGAGATCCAAAGCCATCCAAATTTCTTATGCTTTGTTTTTCTCTCCTTAGAAACTTGATCTTCAGTTACTCCCACTATGCTGAAGTTTCACAATTGTGCACCTTCTTGTGGGGCTGTTTTTATCTAGTCTCCTGAGAAGTTGTTGTGCATTTGCAATATGGGGGCTAACCAAGAGGGTGTTAACATTCCTCATACCTAGACTAAACTTTAGACAGGTTTCTTCTGCACTACAAATTTCTTCTGACCTCTCTTTTCTAAGAGCATTTGCTTTAGAAAATTTGGTATTATAAATTCTTTCTTGGCCCCTTTGAGATGTAAATCTTTTGAAAGGGCTCTTCATAGTTTTACAACCCATGATTTTCTTTCTCAGAGACTTGGCAGCCAAGCCTTTGAAACGTATTATAATCCCCAAGGAAGCTAGGGCCCCTATCATCCATTCTCCGTTGGTGGGTGGGAGCCTCAGTTTGGTGGAAAGGCTTACTCCAAACTGTAAAAGTACTTCTTGTCATGAAGATAAAGTACAAGAAACTTTACTTTTTCTTCAGGTGAAGCCTATTAGCATATATAGTGGTCTAAAATCCCCCATCCCAGATCTTAAAAACTCTCCCTCTTTGAGCGTAAATTAGTGCAACCATTGTGGAAGACAGTATGGGAATTCCTCAAGGATCTAGAAATGGGAATACCATTTGACCCAGCAATCTCATTACTGGGTATACACCCAAAGGATTATAAATTGTTCTATTGTAAAGACACATGCACGTGTATGTTCATTGCGGCACTGTTTACTATAGCAAAGACTTGGAACCAACCCAAATGCCCATCAAGGATAGACTGGATAAAGAAAACATGGCACATATACACCATGGAATACTATGCAGCCATTAAAAAGGATGAGTTCATGTCCTTTGCAGGGACATGGATGAATCTAGAAACCATCATTCTCATCAAACTGACACAAGAACAGAAAACCAAACATCGCATGTTCTCGCTCATAAGTGGGTGTTGAACAATAAGAACACATGGACACAGGGAAGGGAATATCACACACTGAGGTCGGTTAGGGGGTAGGGGGCTAGGAGAGCAATAGCAGGGTGTGGGGAGATTGGGGAAGGATAATATTAGGAGAAATACCTAATGTAGGTGATAGAGGGATAGAGGCAGCAAACCACCGCGGCATGTGTATACCTGTGTACCAATCCTGCAAGATCTGTACATGTACCCCAGAACTTAAAGTATAAAAAAAAACAACCCAAAAAACTCTCCTTCTTTTTGTTTCAGCTAGATTGAGCTCAGACTTAGTTTTGGCCTTTCTTCCCTACTGTGACAGCCTTAATTGCCTTGTTTTTCTGTCTGACTCTGGTACAATTTTTGCTTTGATAGAGTTTGTGTCTTTTGGTTCTAGAAAATGTTCTTATTTCTTTGTTGGTGGTTCTCTCTTCACTATTTTCCTTATTCTTCTTTCATGATCATACACCGACCCGGGATTTTCACTGTTAGTTTTATCCTGTGGCTCTGCCATTTCTGAGGGCTGTGGAATTCTCATCTAGATCTCTGAAGCAGATAGAAAAAGAGAGGGAGAGTCACTCTGGGAGGTTTTTGTGGACCAGGTCTAGAACCAGTATACAGCATTACTTTTATATCCTGTGGAGGAAACACAGTTACACTTAGTTACACCCAAATGTAAGGCAAGTTGGGAAAATGTAGTCTAGCATGTGTCCAGGAGGAGAAAAAAACAAGACTGTGATGAACATAAAGCGGTCTCTGCTACTGTTTGCCCTGCTGGTCCCTTAGGATCTGTCTCACATTCTTTCTACACATAGGACATATTACCTCAGTCCTTCCCAAAGGCAGATAACCCATCTGGTCACTGCATCCCATTCCAACTCGTGGATTTCTGGGAGATATGCAGTCTTCTCTATGAGGGCTGGATGTGTCTATTTGTGGACTACTAACATTTGAACCAGGAGGAAAATTATCTGCTCTGCTTACCCCTTCAGTGATGATGATACAGGGACAAGGAAAGCTCCAATCTAGAAAATAAAAGGATGGGAGAGACATAGCAATCTCTGGCTCATAACTTCTGAAATTCTGTTAAGCAAGCATTCAAAAGCCTGCCTAACCTGGAGTGGAAGAGATTTCTTAGTTTTCCCCGATTCTTCCTTTGGAGAGGCACTCCTTTGATCGCTCTTCACGGTCCTTGGATCTTCTGGTAGTTCCTTTCTTGTCCATTATCCTTTATGCTCAGATGAGAAACAGACTTTGATGATGATACCTTTTTTTGGAAGTGTATGTGGCATTCATGTCTCTTCCTTTCCAAGTGTTATATTAAGGCTTTTCCAAGCCAGATTTTTAAAAATCAGCCTCATAATTTCTTTGGCAATTCCACCAACATTTTGATGGTTTTTGATCTATTTGATTTTTAAAAATTTTATGCTAGTCACCAGTCACGTAGATTTTTCCTAGGCATAATTATTAAGGTTTACCTGTTTATTTCTTCACTCTTATATCTCTCTACTTAAACGTGGCTCCTCTGAGTTGTGGCTTATTGGGAAGGTGGTATCTTTGTTCTGATACCTGTTGCAAAGCTGCATCACTTAGCAGAAAAACCTCACTGGACTTTGTTCTTCAAAATGTTAAAAAAAAATCTGTCTTACTATTTGGGTAAAGAAAAGCCAGATTCTTCAAACCCTGTAAAGTCCTTGGACGTTGGGCTTTTTCCATTCTCTTCTGTTATTGCCTGAAAAACAGGCAATTTCATGCCTAAACTCCTATCTTTCATGTCATACCTTGCTGAAGGCAGGACACTTGTAGCCAATACACGTGATTTCGCTAACACTTTCTGAACACTTCCTCTAGGGCTATAGACTCAGTAAGCTGTGGCCTGTCTTCAAGTTATCAGAGGTGGCAGTTTTATCAAATGTTTTACCTGGCATTACGGGGTCCACAGTCTTCCACCCTGTCTTGTTTGTTTACTTAGGTGCCATCTCAACTTCGAATATTTTAGTTTAGTTTAGTTTTGTTATAATACCGTCCCATTTCAGAGTAATAGGTTCTATGTACGTTAAAATATGAAACAGTTGTGATAAATGTAAGGCCAGTTGCCTTGCTGGGAGCCCGGACGCACCCCCCCCCCCCCGCCTTTTTTCCCTTTCACAAGCGCCGAGCAAGCTCAGACATGCCCTGAGCAAGCTCAGACATGTTCAGACATGTTCCCTTCTCCCTTGCTCGCACAGCCTGGTTTCCTCTTAAAGAGTCCAGTATGCAAACAGGGTGCTGCAACCATAGCTTCCTAACAACCAATAGCAGCTAAGCCTTAACAACCAATAGCAGTCGAGCTTTAACGACCAATAGCAGGCAAGTAATTCCAACCAACAACAAGCCAAGTCCTAGGTCAAGGCTTGTAACTTACCCAGTAGCAGTCTTGCTCTCCCTTAACAAATCGAGCTGTTTCACTCCCTATAAAAACCCCCGGTCTAAAAATAGACTTTCTAAAAAATAGCCCAAGTCACTCCCTATAAAACCCCCTGTCTGAGAGAAGTCAGTGCGACTTCTCTGATCCCTCCTGTCTGGACCGCAGAACCTCACCCGGGAGCCTGAATAAATTCCGTTGCATTGGATTATTTTGGTGCTGGCCTCAGTTTCTTTGTTTTATCCTCGGAAGCAAACCTCACAATAAATTCTCAAATCATAATGGCTTAATACAGTAAAAGCTTATACCTTGCTTACCTGAAGTCTAGTGTGATATTCAGCAGACAGCCTTCTATATAGTTATTTAGGGAACCAAGTTCTTTCAGTTTAGTGACATCAAAGTTTATACTGTATCCTTTGCATCGGATTGGCTAAAAAGGGAAAATGAGATATTTTCCTATAGAAAGTTTTGGTGAAACACAACACTCTCATCCACATTTTAATGGCTAGAATTCAGTCACATGGTCAAATTTCATTGCAAGGGAGGCTGATGAGTGTGGTCTAGGTGTGTTTCCAGAAGGAGAAGGAAGCTGACTTTGGTGAAAACGTAGCAGTAGCTGCCACATATTTTGTTTTACCATATTTAGAGACTAAGCCTTCCCCTGCCAGGGTTGGAGAATGGCAGTTTTCTGCCTGTTCTGAGTGGAGTTGGGATTTAGGATCTAACTGGTTCTTAAATAGATTCTCAACCAATATAAGCAGTCTAGCGACTAAACCTTCAATCTTTGCTCTTGTCTTCTATTCTTCCAGAGGTATGTTTGGTATTGCAATTCCTGCTCCCTTTGGGGTTTTGGCAGTGTATTTGTTTGTCTTGACTTTCTACAGTGCTGATTTAGGTTTTAGTTTTTTTCGAGTCTGATAGATGATTTGCAAAACATCCATCTGTTTTTTAATTTCCCCAATTTTGTTGCTTCTGTTTACTCTTCTGTTTTCTCTGTCATTGTGGGTTTGAGACTTACAGAAAATCCCCTGGGAAATCATTTTGTAAGTCTTTAGGAAAGAAGAGGGGTAACTACATGTATTTAATCCCACATCTTCCCCCCTCAGTACTTTTCATAATTTTCTTGGAATAACTTTTCATCTTTACAGGAAATGTTTGAATATATTTTGATATATTAGTAGCAGCATAGATATACATCCAATAAAAAGAATGTAAGCCCCTTTCCATGTAACTGAAAGGGATGTCCAATGTACTGTGTTAAAAAAGAGCTGGACAGTAGTTAGAGTGGTAAAAACAGATCTTATACAGGAATTATTGCAGTCGGAAAAAAGAGGTTTTGCTATAGAAAAGAAGTCAATTCCAAATACAGCAAGGATGAGTGGGGATTTATAGCCAAGAAGCAGGATGGAGGCTGGTGGATTGAAAATTACCAAAAAAATGTTTCCTCTTAGGTGGATAGAAATTACTAAAAGGAAACACCAAGGATAAGGGGGATTCTGGCTAAACTGACTTGACAGGATTCTTCTAAAACCGAGTGATACAGGCCTGACAAGGATGGACATTGGGGATCAAGGCCGAAGTTTAGTTGAGAAGAGAGCTTAGAGAAACCTAAGACGGCTAGTCAAGGAAAGAGAGGTCAAGGAAAGAGTCTTTGTCAACTGTGAAATGACTTAATAAAGGTTGTGTGTGGGTACGTATACACGTGTGTGTTTAAAACATGGTTATGTGACTACAGGAGAGGGTACACTCCGGCTGATTAACATTGGTTACCTGGCTGGGGAAAGGAGTCATGTGCTTGGGAGGAGAAAGTAGAGTGGAGAAAGCAGGCAAGTGAAAGAAAAGTAAATTATTTAAAGGAAGGAGTCTACAAAGATAGCATTTGTCGTATCATTCCATTTATTTAAAATTTACAATATATACAGATATGCATATACTGTATGTCTAAAGACACGTTTGAAAGAGTGCTTAAGATACTTTAATTTTGGTGTGGCAGATTAAAAATGGCCATGAATTTCTTGACATGCCTGCTATCAAGAGGTGGGCAATGGTGAACCTTTGTCTTGGACCTGGGCAAGCTCTGTGACTGCTTTTACCAATAGAATGTAGCAGAGGTGTTGTTCCCCCAGTTTCCAGGGTTAGGCCTAAAAAGAATAGTTTCTTCCAATTTCTTCTTTTGGAACATTGGCTCTTGGAGCCCTGAGCCACCATGTAAGAAGTCTAGCAGCCCCAGTCCCTAGAGGATGAAGTGGCATGTAAAGAGAGAGGCCAAAGAGCTAGTCATGTGTGTGAAGAAGATACCTTTGAAAAAAAAAATTTCTAAATGCATGCTTGAAAGGATGCTTAACACAATGATAATAATGTATCATGTTTGAGCTAGCATTTTAGATGATTTACTTTCTTGCTCAGACTTGCAAAAGAGGTTATATAGTGATGTAGTTGAAAGCATGAATAATGAAGCTAGACTACCTGGGTTCAAATACCATACCTGTCACTCATTAATCTGGGACAAGTTAACTAACCTATGTGCCTCAATTTCCTTTTCTATGAAATGGGGATAATAATAGTACCTGCCTCATGAGATTGTTATGAAGATTAAATGAACTAATTCACATAAAGAACTTACAAGAGTGCCTAGTAAGTGTTAACTACCATTAGCAATAATGTA
Organism: Plecturocebus donacophilus; assembly: GCA_004027715.1. Taxonomy (NCBI): domain Eukaryota; kingdom Metazoa; phylum Chordata; class Mammalia; order Primates; family Pitheciidae; genus Plecturocebus; species Plecturocebus donacophilus. Next base: position 3,844 of record PVKP010013501.1, on the reverse strand, counting down.
TCATTCAAATTATTTTCTCTGAGCTTATGGAAAAAAAGACACCAAGGATGGCAATATGGAAACACACTAGCCTTCACTCCTAAATTCTTTGTTAATGAACTCTTTATATAGACTTAAGGAAGTGTAGATAAAATATCACACATCAGGAATTTTGAGGTTTATGACATTTCTTATGTATAAAGTACCAAATGGGTACTTACAAGATAGTAAAATAGAGCTTAATTCTATATTTTGTAAATATTTAGACTAAATCAGGTAGAAGCCAGTTTTAGGAACTGCAAGAAAATTAAGTAATCCCCAAAAGTTGAAAAACTTGTTGAGGATTAGGATTGTGGCCAGCAATAGAAAGGAATTAAATGCCAGTGTTCTTTAAGAAGTTAGAAGAACTTTTCGGTTTCTGACATTTATGTTTCTGCAGGAAAACTATGGTGTTTAATGAGCTCTTTGGGTAGATCCTATCTCACCAAAGTTTTAACTCCAGTTTATTGGGAAATATTTTTCCTCTGAAGTGGAATGTAAGACAATAAAGGTAATAAATGAGAAACTTAGAATTCCATCCATTGCTTTATTTAAAATAAAGCATTATCTATAGATTAGTTTACCAAAAACTGGGCCAATGCAAGTAAATTAAGTGGAAAAGAAATTCTCCTGATGATAGAAACAGACCAATAAAACTTACTGTGAATGTATTTTGGATTTCAATCATGCACATTGACTTTTTACTTTTATTTGAATGCATTTATTAGCTGTGCTGCAATCTTCATTCTGGCTATACTGAAATGCCCAAATTATGTGTTAATAAGATGCATATGACCCAGTTCTCAAAAATTATTAAACTACAAATGGATCTTTCTCTATGATATTTTCATATTAGAGGGGAAAATATGTTGTTTTATCTTCTTAAGTTTCATAAATTTCGGTCTTGATGGGGAATGAAGGGATTACAGGAAATGAATATAATTTCTTCTTCCCTAGGGTAATGTCAAATAATGTCTCAATTCTGGTCTTCATTTAATTCAAGTGGGATGTACATTTGAGTGTCTATTCTATGTAAACCATTCTGTAGAATTTAATGGAAGATTTAAAGATTCAAAAGGAATTGAAGCCTCATTTTGAAAGCTAATTATATGTAACTATGATATAAGGCAATATGAGGTAAGAGCTATATTTTTGTAATACATATATTATGACTTAATTCTAAAAAGAGAATATCAGAAGTCAAAGAATGCAGTAGAGATAAAAATCCACAGTATTGTGGGATCCCAGAGAATGAAAATATTATTTTTACCCAAGAGAATCAGGTAAGATATTTTAGCTGGGTCCTGAGGATAACCAGGATTTTAAGTAATAGAGAAGGGACCATGTAAACAAAAGTGTGCGAATGTCTAATACAGCCAGCCAATGGCATAGGATCTGTTTGGGTCACAATATATGAAGGTAGGCAATAAAGCCCCAACTGTATTAATCTGAGGTAATTCAGATGTTTGAAGACTTGGCCCTGAGTTTTTAGGCACACTCAGTGATTAGCCTAGATTAGCAGTCTCCAAATTATCTTATTTAGAAAGCTAGTTCAACAAAGTGTCTGGAGGTATTCTAAGAAAAAAATGGTTCCATAATTAAAGAAGTTTTGGAAATCTTAGGCTAAAACAACCTAGACAAAAGCAGGACTTTTCAGAGCCTTTACTATGCTAGTATACTGAGTTAATCTTCTAATGTGAATTCTTGGCTATGTTTTCAGTGTTTTGAAAATATTGTTTAGTTTGTTCGAAACACCTGATTTTCATACTAGGTCTCTTTAATTAATGTAATTTAACTTACCATTTTTTCTTCTTTTCTTCCTTTTTTTTCTCTTCTTCTATCCTTGTTTCTTTTCCCCTCTCTTAATTTTTTTCTCTCCTTAATTTTTTCTATTCCAACAAATTTAAAATTAGAATTTCAAGAACTCTGTGACTTCAAAGTTTGTGCTGATTAGAGAAAATGAAGTACATCTCTTTAAGAAATTGATTCTTAAATAAGAATAAAATATCTTAAGATAAAAATAAGTATTTGCCACTGTTGAAATGATCTCTGATCTTACACTACCATCCTTCTAATGATGGCATATAGTTGTTCTTACATACTTAGAGTAAAAATAATTCCTTCTAATCAGAAGAGGATATCTTTATATTTTTTCTCTAATGTTATCCTGGAGTATAGCTTCTGAATGGTGAGGAAAAAATGGGACACTTGTCTGCCAGATCAGCTGAATCACTCTGCAGGTCAATGGGTGATACGTTTCCATCAGATTACCTAACGTTATTATTTTTTTTGGGTTGCTCTCGGGCTTGCTAAATGCATGCGCTGAAAATCAAGCATTTTTCCCATTGTCGTTATGTATGTAAGAGGTAGAGCTAGAATTAGAACCCAGGAATCTCTGATTTCAAAATCACTACGTTTTATTGCCTGCTGCTATGGCAAATTAGAACTACCACCAAAGAGAGGATACCATTCTTTGTGCCTATTCTGATAACCTATAAAATCTAAGAAACATATGTTAGACTCTGATCCAGAGTTTTGAAATAACTTCTTTGTAGAGGTGGCAATTAACATGCAAACAACAGACAAGCAAATAGAAAACACACAAACAGAACAGAGAAATGAAAGAATGTAGTTTTTAAATATTGAAAATAAATGATATCTTTTGGGATCCAGTAATAATGACATCACTATGCATATGAATGAGAGATAAAATCTCATTTGGATTAAATAAAACCCCTTTTGAGATTGAAACATCCTGCAAAAAAATTTAGGAGAATAAATTGTTTATTGATTGTTGCAAATTTAAAGACTATTGTTAGAGAACTCTGTACAATTTAGAAGACATTTTAAAGAAATAAATACTGTAAAAATGTAAGTATAAAACAAGAAAGATAAAAGTAGAAATGAGTAATATTCCTTTGTGAGAGGAAGAGAACACATGATATAAAGTAGTGTAGCAATAAAAAGAAATCTTTAATCAGAGCACTGAGAGACATTAAATTTTCTTTTACACAAGTTTAGTGGAGACCAGTCACTTTTAAGTATATGCTCCTCAGGCTGTACTGGGACTAGAGGTGTGAATAAGGAACCAGCTAACGTGTGGAATTGGATTTTTAAAAATGTGAAAATGCTTAAGGTTGACATTTGTTAAAACCCATTCCACTAAAATGGTACAATTTTTAATAAATACACAAGAAACCAAAATGTCAAAAGATAAAACAATCTTCTCTTTTCAGATCTTTTGGAGCTGTGCTTTTGTGCAAAACCCCAAAAGGGTTTTGGTGAGAACCCCTACTGTGACTCTTTCACTTGGAAATTATTCACAACAAAAGGACAAGTCTCTCATTTTTGTGGCCATGGGGAATAAGAGAGATGCTATTTAAATCGTAAAAGTCCTCTTAAAAATGCTTTCTTTGTAATAAAGACAGTACTTTAATGTGAAGAACAATTCCTTTTTACATTTGTTACCTAATATGCTGCATGGTTTCAATTGATCATCTTGATGACTTTCATTATCAAATATGGAATAAATTCCCCTTTTCTCCATTAGGCTATTTAACTTTAATTTTCATAATGTAATGCAGTAGGAAAGGTTAAGGGTTCCCCTCCTAAAACCCAAGTAGAAAATTACATTCATCTTCTAGGCAAGAATAGCTATAACAAAACATCAAGTTTCACAGGTGCTCAAGGAAATAGGCTCTAGGAGGCAGCAAAGGACCTAAGGCCCTTTGGAAAGGTTTTCCAGGAATTAAATATTTTCCATTGTGACTATTTATTTCCTTCCCCTTCCCCTTGCTAAATACTAACCTTCCAATCCATGAGGGAA
>PVKP010013500.1:39011-55456 GCA_004027715.1 Plecturocebus donacophilus | reverse complement strand
TATATTTATATATTTGATGAAAATATTTAGAAGCATTTAAAATAGCCATGTAGCTTAAAAACTATAAATTATGGGCAAGATTTCACACACAAACACATGCCGAGCAATACAATAACCAAAATATTTTAGTGAAGATCTTTTTTATCTCTACATATAAGTAAACTATGAAGTCCAAGAGAGCAAATAGCTCTTTAATTTATCTGGATAATAGCTTGTTCTTCAACTAAATGTTCCACGTACCATAAAACTGGCCATAAGGATGTTTACTTTGAAAAGTGAAATAACTTATATTATTTTCTTCACCTACTCCACCGTGACTTTGGAGGCTCCTGCAGGAGAAACATGTGAAGACATTGCCAAATGGTGAATTTTATACTAAAGAAGTGTAACTAGCAAAATAATAGCTTTAAATAGAAGTCCTTCATAATTAGTTTTAGCCTGTTGTTTGTATATGTATAGCATTAAAACAATAAATTGGAAAATATATGATAACACTGTAAAAAAGAATTTGAAGAAAATTATCAAGTCCTATGAAAACATGGAAACTTAATCCCTCCCTCATGAATGTGACAAAGAATAAAACATTATACCCTAAAAATGCTATTTTGAAATCAGATTTGACCTACATTTTGCTATTTGTAGAAGAAATTCTACATGTCTTATTCTCTATAATCGTGTGGTTCCAATAGGTCTTAAAATTACTTGAATTAAGGTTGACATACTATGTAGAAAGATACACCAGAAAAAAAACTTTAAGTGTGCAATAAGAAAAAAAGTAATGTAGAAAAATCCATAGTCTCTGCCCCAAAGCTCTTCCACCTAATAAACAACTTTAGCAAAGTTTCAGGATACAAAATCAATGCACAAATATCAGTATCATTCCTATACACCAGCAACATCCAAGCTTAGAGCCAAATCAGGAATGCAATCCCATTCACAATTGCAACCAAAAGAATAAAATACCTTGGAATACAGCTAACCAGAGATGTGAAAGAGCTCTACAAGAAGAATTACAAAACACAGTTCAAAAAAATTGGAGATGATACAAAAAAATGGAAAATCCTTCCATGTTCATGGAAAGGAAGAGTTAATATTGTTAAAATGACCACACTACCCAAAGTTATTTCCAGATTCAATGTGATTTTTATCAATGACATTTTTTATAGAACTAGAAAAAAAAGATTTAAAAATTCATGTGGAATCAAGAAAGAACCCAAATAGTCAAGGCAATACCAAGCAAAAAAAAAAAAAAAAACTGGCAGCATCATGTTATCTGACTTTAAACTATACTACAAGACTACAATAATCAAAACAGCATGTTACTGGTACAAGAACAGACACATAGACCAAATGGAACAGAGTACAGTGAGCAGAGATAATTCTGCACACCTACAACTATCTGATCTTCAACAAAGCTGACAAAAACAAGCAATGGTAAAAGGACTTCCTATTCAATAAGTGATGCTGGCATAATTGACTAGCCATATGCAGAAGATTGAAACTGGACCCCTTCCTTACACCATATGCAAAAATAAACTGAAGATGGATTAAATACTTAAATATAAAACCGAAAACTATAAAAATTCTGGAAGATAATGGGAAACAGCATTCTGGGCATAGGCCCTGGCAAAGATTTCATGATGAAGACTCCAAAAGCAATTGCAACCAAAACAAAAATTTACAAGTCAGATCTAATAAAACTAAAGAGCTTCTCCAAAGCAAAAGAAACTATTAACAGAGTAAATAGCCTACAGAAAGGGAGAAAATATTTGCAAACTATGCATCTGACAAAGGTCTAATATCCTGGAATCTGTGTGGAATATAAATAAGTTTACAAGCAAAAAACAAGCAACCCCATTAAAAAGTGGGCAAAGGACCTAAACAGACACTTTTCAAAAAAGACACACATATGGTGAACAAGCATATAAAAGAAAGCTCAACTCACTAATCGTTAAATAAAGCAAGTTAACACCACAATGAGATGCCATGTCACACAAGTCAGAATGACTATTATATTAAAAGCAAAAAATAGCAGCCTGGTGAGGTTGCAGAAAAAAGGGGACACTTATGCATTGCTGGTGTGGGTGTAAATTAGTTCAGCCATTGTGGAAAAGAGTGTGGCAATTCCTCAAGGAACTTAAAAGAGAATTACCACTTGACCCAGCAATCTCATCATTGGGTATATATCCAAAAGAATATAAATCATTCTACCATAAAAACACATGCATGTGTATGCTCATTGCAGCACTATTCACAGTAGCAAAGACATGGCATCAACCTAAATGCCCATCAGTAGTAAACTGAATAAAGAAAATATGGTACATATATATCATGGAATATTATACAGCCATAAAAAGAACAAAGTTATGTTCTTTGTAGCAACATGGATGGAGCTGGAGGCCATTATATTAAGCAAATTAAGGTAGGAACAGATAACCAAATACCATATATTCTCACTTATAAGTGGAAGCTAAACAATGAAAACACATGGACACAAAGAGAAGAAGAGCAGACACTGGGGCCTGCTGGAGGGTGGCGGGTAGGAGGAGGAAGAGGACCAGAAAAAATACCTATCAGGTACTACACTTATTACCTGGGTAACAAAATAATCTGCACACCAAACCCTCATGACAGTTTACCTACATAACAAACCTGTACAGGTAACCTTGAAACTAAAATACAAATTAAAAAAAAAAAAAAAAGACAAAATGTATTCAGCGAGTAAAAGAATTGACTTACACTTTAACTTAGAAATTTGTGACTTCGAGATTTTATTATAATGGTTGAAGTTTAAGACTTTAGCCTGAAGTTCTAGTCAGATAGAAGCAGAATTTTAGAAGGAATTGAATTCGAAAGTCTACTACTTGACCCAGGTTTCAACCACGAATTCCTTAGCCGTGCATGAGGCTTGAGTGGAGCCTGAACATTCTTCTCTCTGATGTAAGCAAAGGAACTGGCTTAGCCCTGTGTGTTGGCAGTAGAACAAAGTAAAGAATACACTGATTTTAAATAACGGTTATTTATTAGGTCTCAAATTTCCCTGGGACATCTCTTGAGTGCAATTTAAAATTATAGACGCTCATGAGATCCAATGCCCCTGATTCAGAGGGACCCAAGCATAATTATTACTGAGCAGCTCCACTGGCAGATTCTAAGAGGAGAGAACCCTTGCTTCATCCTGGGCCTTGGCTGGGATTCTGGCTCCTCCCCATGCTTGAGACAAGGCCAGCACAGGAATCAGGACAGGGGTGAAGCTCACTACTGATGGCCTCACTCTCTCCATGGGTGCTTTTCCCAAGGAAGCAGGAGTCAGGAGTAGGACAGAAAGTCGAAAGGGAGAGACAAGATGAAATAGGAGTGGACAAAAGCGAAGAAATGACAAACACACATTAACACCACAAATGCAAATTAAAATTTTCCAGAAATAACCAGCACCCCTCTTCAAGCCCCTCCACATAGCACGGTCCTGCTGAGGCTGCTATTTCAACCTAATGGAAAACTGGTAACCTTATGAATATACATATCTATTTGCCAAGTATTTGTTCATAAAAGACTCGCTGATCATTTTGAAGGTGTTCTTTATTCTCTGGCTTATCCTAAGAAGTTTACCAAGATTGGGAATGGAGAGTCAAAATAAATATAAAAATAAATAAGAGGTGACTAAAACAAGGTGAGGTTTTATGGGTATGAAATTGTAAGGTCAAAGTTAAATATTCAAACCATTTTTCATGTTTGGGGTATTTGGAAAAAAACAAAACAAAATTTATTCAAAAGTATTTTTCTCTGAATCGATGTACCTTTTTTTTTGTTGAGGCAGATATTACTTGTATTTGTTTTTGTGTCAAATCAGATTGTTTTCCTTTTTTAAATTGGATATTGGATATTAATCCTCTAGCTACAGATTATGCCACTGAGGTTATAAAAAGAATTTTATAGCTTCAATTTTTTAAGATTTACTAACAAACAAAAACATCTAAAGTTTGTGAAGTCTAAGTAATTCTAAGATACAATAGTATGTGTAATTTCATTGGAAAATTTAGCTAAGGTAAGTTTAAATTATTCGTAAATGTTTATTTTCTTTTATTTTCCCTCAAATTTAGATTTTTAAAAATAGTCTTACGTTAGAGATTTGCAAATTCAAAATTATTTTAGGTTTGTACTCCATAAAGTAGCCCAAAGAGCCATTAGTAATATTAATAGTGAAAATCTAGGATTAAACTAAAATTAAGGGCAAAACAAATGTAATATTATTAAAAAATAAAAATATTATCCAATAAAATGTTCATAAAGGTAATAGTGCTATTGAAATAATGTCCGGAATAAAATGTAATAAAGGCAAAAGTCTTAGATCTTAAAATTCTATCTGCTTTGTAGAACAAAAAAAATCTGAGACAAAAATAAGGAAAATCAAAACACTTCTTTATTAGCTTTTTTTTTTAATTATTTCATTTTTTGAAGCCTTTCTTGTCATCTATAAAACAATATTGAGTAGAAAATCTTTTGGATTCTTTCTCCATTTAAAAGTTCTATTTAAAAGTTTAAGGAAGGAACTGAAAAGGAGGGAAGGAAGAAGTTGTTTTCCATAAGGGTGTCTCCTTTGGAAGAAAATGCGGCTCAGATAGTTTCAAGAGTTTCATCACAATGCGTTTGTTTCAGAACTTCAAGTCCAGATGTCTAGTATATGAAACCCCACTGTGATGCCCTTTCTCTTTTTAAGTCAGTATTAGTATCTTACATTTTGTTCTCCTCAAAGAGAGAGAAAGAAAACTGACAAATAAGGAAACATCATAGTGTACATTATTGACAGGCACTTTCTTGGTCAAACTTTAGTCATGTTGCCTTGAGCCCACTTCCCTATGAGGCCTCTTCCTTTGCCTGCTGAGCCTAGTTTTTGCAAATAATCCCACAAAGGGGAAAATGGAGAATTCCCCCGTCTGATATCCAATCAAAAGCCTCTTCCTACACTGTTGATATTTAATAAAGTTCCTCTTCCCTCTCACCCTTCACACCTATCAAGTTCCTCTTAGGGATTTTCTATTTTTCTCTTACCCTGCCCCAGGGTATTCTTCACCTTTTCTAGAAAAGCAGAGGCAGCCTGAGTCTGTGCCTTCCCATGCAAAGAGGGCATGAAGTCGATGGGTCTGGAAGAGGAATTCTGGATCCAGACATATCAAGAATCAAGTTCTACCAGCAATGCTTATTTGCTGATGAGTGTGACCAACCTCCATTTCTTTACCTATGAAATAATAATTGCATCTGGGACAGACCAACCAAACCATGCTCAATTCACAGAGCCATGTTAGAACCTGAACTATTGAGTTTATACTGGCTTCTAAAGCTGCTCTTACATCCTGACTCATTGAGTTTGGTGCTGTCTCTAAAGCAGTAGTTGTCTCAGCACAGGTCTGCTCGTTTCTAAAGACATGACTGTAGAAGATGGTGATGAGAGATGCTTTAGATACTTTGGGCACTGGACATCCAGAGTCCTGACTATCAGTTTTCAGTCAGAAAGTGTTTACTGAAAGTCTACTATGTACTCAGCAGTACGCTAAGCTGAGTATGCTAAGGATATACACATATATCCTATTAGTTCTGTCCCTCTAATAGTACCCTGGTAAAATTCACATATGGCTTCCAAAATGGGAGACTAGAAAAACAGTGCTTGGCCTAAATGTTGCCACTGTTTTCATATAATATAAGGACCAAGCTGAAGACCTGTCTTTGATACTAATCAGGCATATGGAATCTATTTGATTAACTAAATCAATTTTTTCATCTTTGAAATGAGATAAGTGGTTTAATTTCTCTCTGAAGACTTGAAAAATCTGCTTTTATAAATTCCATTTTAGCTGTGTCAAGTTAGTGCATACACTGAACCTTATAATACTGTGAAAGAATTAGAAAATAGTGTCTCTAGCCTGTCAACATTTTTATTTTTTCTAATCTTTTGTTGTACACCACAGAACAACTTATGACAGCATGAGTCACTACTATACACGTTATATAACTGTTTAACATTCTGTCTAACCAAGGAAGAAAATTAATTTTAATTTGAACATGTGAACTGCTCTTTTCCAACTCATCTGGCTGTTTTCTTGGTCAATTTAGGAAAACTTTATAATACTAGTTTTTTTCCTAGGAAAAAATGTAAAATTTATGCAGTGAGAATAAAAACAACATCAACAAAAACAACAGCGACTAACACTCAGGTAAATTGGAAACAATGTAAATGCATCACATTTTAATATTTAGAATCCACTTCCGAGAGGTCAGTATTAATTTTACTGTTACAATTAATAAATTTGAGATTTAGAAAAATTATTATTTTCCAGTTAGTGAAACTGAGACTATGTGTTGAGCCTTCCTGATCCCCAAATCTGTTTTCTTAACTCATATATTGTGAGGAAATTACAACAGGGTCTTTTGAGTTCTTCCAAAAGACTATTAAGATTTCTTCATGGATTGAATGAAACTCAAGACGCAGGGACATGACAAGGCTGTTAAAAATTGAATTCACATCCGTTTACCTGCCACCTTGCTGTGTTGGTGAAAAATAATACTTTGGAACTGCATTTCAGAGTGAAAAGTAAGAAAATGAATCATAACTCCCAACTCTCTACTCCTTCCTTTTCAGCAGAATAGAACAGGCAAAAAGAAATTTGCTCTTTACTCATCTCTACCACAGAGCAATTCAGTACTTCTTGTGTCTTCTTCTCCAGGAGTCAGAATATGAGGCATAGAGATATGATTCATTATCACATATTTAAAATCTCAAAACACCACTGTGACAATCACATGGTCAAAGTTTACAAAAAAGTTTAGTGAAAAGAAACTTCTCTAAGTAAAATGCATTTGGAACATAGTAATTAGAAAATATTTTTATTCATACATCATAAGAGATTTAAAGAGTTGGCTTAGCTTTGGTATCATCTTTGAGTTAATGCTATGAAGCAGGAAGAAAAATCAATAACTTCCTCCTTAATAACTTCTGTGTTATAATAGGTTCTTCACACTTGTGTATTGCATGTCTTTTCTTTAACTTGCAGAGTGTTGATGAAGTAGCATTATCTGTAAAGGTTATGTTAAAGCTCTCACATTCAAGTGAAGGAAAAAATATTAACAGAAGCTGAGACAGAATATTTGTTCAAAATTAAATGGAAAAACATCATGTCACTAAAGAATGGTCGGGACTGAAAACTTCTTCCTCCTGTTAGCCATAACTTACAATATTCTTTCTCTTTATTTTACATCTTCTGAAATACTTGCACATTGTAGTCATGTTTAAAATATGTTTCTTAAACATATATAATAAGCAGATGATCGAAATTTTACTAGAGGGTTTTTCAGTGGCTTGTGGCTGAGAATGCAAAACTTAAGGATTCATTCATTTGTTGCATAATTTGCTAAGAGTGTAGTATTGTACCTAACTTGGTGCTAGAGCAGGGTATATGAAAGTGGTGCACAAACCCGATTGTAAAGTTCATAGGCTAGTAGCTGAGAAACACATGAAACAAGAAAGCATGCAGACTATTAATAGTAAACTATAGTAAGTGCTTGAAGAACAGAAAACAAGGGATAATCCAAGAGACTAACAGTGTAGAGGGAGGAGTGGGGCTGGTATAGGAAGTTGTCAGGGAAGACCTCCTTGAAGAAGAGATACATGAAGTCAGTAAGTTAGTTCAGCAAGAGAGGGAGCTATAGTGCTCCAGGCAGGGGGAGTAAACCTAGCAAAAAGTACTGAGGAGAGAAAGAGCTGGAAGAATATATGAAGATAGTGAAAGTAAGCCTAAAGATATATAAATAAGAACATGGATTAAATATGTTACAGTATATCCATGTGATTAAATTCTATTCTCATTATTGTTTGATGGGAAAAAGTCTAAGAAACTGTGAAAAAATTCAAGATGTATGTCTAAGTGAAGAAAGTAAGTTTGTAATACATGATCCATATTTTGTAAACAGTTTTTGAAATGTGATTATTTATCAAAATGTTAACAGTTACAGCTGGCTTATTTTCACCCTTTTCTCTAATTCTAAATTTTCTACACTATTGAATATATGTCTACTTCTTTAAATAAAAAAACACAAAAATGTAACTTTAAAAGAACTTCACTATAGTTACTTAAAATTAACTTAGACACAATGATGAGCAATGTTTATACATCATGGTAGATATATTTATTAAAATGTAGAAGTAGACTATGGCTTAAATCTTTTACAATGTAATCAGAATATGAATTGGGAACTTTCTTAGTTTTTTAGCGATATTCAACTCCTAATTTAATGTAGCATAGGGAAGCAAACAGTCTCCATGAGGTTTTAGAAAATAGCCAAGGGGAGCTGATGCCAGAAAAAGATGCCAAAATGATTGTTGGCTGACATTTAAAACCTCAAAGCAAAGACACAAAAATCAAAGTCAGAAAAATCACGATTTGCGTAGGATAAGCCTTTATGTGTCTGGATAAAACTGTTTATATTTGTTTTGTTAAGTTTTGGGGTTTTATTTTCTTCTTCTGTTTTGTTTTTGATTTTGGTTTCTTCAGTTAAGGCAATGGAAGTTCCATGACCCACTGACTTTATGCCATTAAGTTAACCTTTGACTAAAAAATGGTGGATTATTTACCTGTGGTTAAAATACTCCCTCTAAGTTCCAGGCTGTCTGAAATTTCTATCAGAAACCTCAAAAGTATCTCATGATGATTCTTAGTATAAGTGGTGAAAATGTAACTTACATGAGTTCTATTACGCCACTTTCCAAATAGTTAAACCAAAAGAATCCAGAGAACATTATATAATCTATTGACAGCCTGCCAAATAATTTTCAAGTGACATGCAACACATATTTATATTTAGTCTTCGTTGTTTTTTGTCTTACTAGGTAATTTTGATTGACATCAAAACAAATTAACAACTTTTCTAAAGAAATCCTGAAATGATTGTCAATGCATTTAATAACAATGAAATTCTTAACGATTAATCTAATTTGGAACAATTATATAAACTGAGATGAGAAATAAAATGAATAGGTGAGAAGTCATGTATTTTCATTGCAAATTATCAACTGCATATAACCAGAATTGGGGAGTATTGGCTTAACAGTTGGACATAAAATCCAAGAATAAGTGACTAAAATCTCATTGCCAACAACAAAATTCAGTTGCCAAAAAAGAGCTTGTGCCTTTTTAATATGATGCCAGATTAATTGTGTCTAAAGCAATTAGTCTGTACGTCTCAGATCATGATTAAGAGTATTGTTTTTCATTCTTCTATTACATTTTAAGAGTTCACACTACAAATAGCTACCATAATAAAAGATTTGTTTTCCACGTTTAACATCATCAGGTTTTGCATCACTGCAAGAAGAAACAAATGAGTTTACAATAAGTGTCTTCAACTATTAAAGAGCTACCATTTTCCAAGTGAATTAGATTTATCCATTGAAGCATCAGAAGGCAAAACAAGCACTAAAGAGAGTGATTATTTAAGTCTCCTTTTTTTATACACTTTTGCCTCTTTGAAGGCTAAGACTATGTTTTATTCTCCTATTTCCAGTTCTTGGTCAAGCATCTATAATATTTAGTCAGCATTTGTAAGCATTTGTAAGTATTTGTAAATATTGGTGGAATAAATAAATGGATGAAGAAAAGACAGTTTCCAAAAATAAAGCATCATTTTTAACACTGAAACTGTTTTGCAATATAAAAATTGGTAGAAAGTAGTCACTAGAATGACTTAGACAAAAATCTACTTTGCCATTTTTGGAAGCATCAGAGAGTAAAATTGCTTTTAGAGTCACTTTGGTTTAGTTTGCATCTGTCCAGTCCCCTCTAACTACAAGCACATTTTCCCCTTAACATGTAAACTTGCTCGCATCTTTTCTACCTTAAAAAATCCACTTTCTGCTTCCATCCTATATCTTATCTCCCCTTTACAGCCAGTTGTCTACGTGACTTACAGATTTATTTTTTTTTAGATCCAAGGACAGGTGACTAAGTTCCAAACTCATATATGCAACTGCTTATTAAGCATCCACATTTGAATGACCCTTAGGAATATAAATCTAGTATGTCCAAAACAAATCCCTTATTCTTATTCTATTCCAATCCTAATTCTTCTTTCAGTGGATAATCCAACCAATATGATTTTCTGAGCTAGGGCTAATTATCATTCTTTACTTATCTACCAATACACCACTGCCTGAGTCTATCAGTTCTATCAGTCGAATGTCATTAACAAAACAAACATGTTTTCATAACAAATGTTTTTATATTTATTATGTCCCTTAAACATGCCTTCCAACAATTCCCGAGTTTAGGCAATCATAATCTTTTACCTAAATGCTTGCCACCATTTTCTATCACATTTCCCTATTTTGAGGCAGAAAAATTATTTTCCACATGGCAACCAAAGTGATTTTTCTGTAATACAAGAATGATCACATCACTTCCTCCCATCGAACTCTTCATTGGCCACCAATTCCTTCCAGGTTCCAATACAAAGTTCATCATGATTTGGAAACTATTTATATTCTTAGAATTATTTTTTATTAAGGTTCACTTCTTAGTCCTTATAAAAGCCCCAACTATTCTTCTCTTTAAGTCTTAGAAAACACCATGCTCATTCTTCTGTCTAGACCTTTATATAAGAAATCTCTCTGCTTGAACTACTTTTCCTCTTCTCCTTCATATTTCTAACTCCTTAGTTCAGGGGCCACTTATTCCAGAAAGTTCTTCTTGTCCTACCTCCTTAGTTGCCTTTAGTTGTCTTTTTAGGATATTTATTATAATTTGTCATAGATAAGATAGTGACTTCTTTTAGTCTCCCTTAGATTATAGGCACTGAAAATTTGGTGCCTTGATACTGAATTTAATATTGTCTTCCCACTGCTCCACTGACAGGCCCAGTGACTGAAATACATAGCAGAGGTATGGGAAATAAAAGGAAAAGGGAAAAAGTGACTATAAAGAAGAAATTCTTATTAGAGATAAATAAAATTAAGTTTTATACTCACAAAATAAATTATAATAATTCAAGAGTATGAGAAGAGCTTGGCAGGAGCATATTGAAGATTACTCAAAAGAGCTGAATTATTGAAAATAAATATCAGCACTTGAGAAATGATCAGGACATAGCAGCAATGTGTTGCTCAAAAAGGAGAGAACCCCATGTAGGCCAGCCTAGATCCAATAGACAGACTCATGCTGTTGTGGGACCATGAGTAAATGCTGGGACCCTGATCTGCACACTGAGTCATTTGACACTTCCAAACATTTACTGTCTTCCAAATATTAGACAGCAAAAATGATAAACCTGACAAAATACCAGAAGAGAATAACCTCCCTTCCACATCTAGGTCTTGCAATTACAAGGAGGGGGGCTAAATGAGACTCACATGGTTTAAGCCAGTATAACTTATCCGCAGTTCTTCAAAAGTTATAGATGGAGGGATGCTGGCAATAGGGGATCTCTGAATTTGAGGAAGTTCCTGGATATGTGGGATGCCAGGATCCTCCTAACTTGTCCTCAGCCAAATCTATTCTGGAATCTTTAGTTTTAGATACTCCTCAGACCTCATGTAAGTCAGAGGAGTAGTCAGAGTCATCATTTGCCCTTCCAGGGGGATTTCCATGGGAAAAGCACCGTTCCGTTAACCCCTTATAAACCTGATAATTAATCTATGGAAATAGTTTTGATACCAAATATTCCTGGAAAATATAATCCTTTGAGAATTTCTTTCAGTGCTTTTATGCCATGGTGTAAATAAATTTACTGACCTTATACCTGAGAGTAAATTTTGGTACATAAAGAGAAAAGGAATGCCACTAAGTGGGAAGGCATGTGAAAGAAAAGTGTGCAGATGACAGTTTCCCCTGGAAAAGGTGGTCTGGCACAGAACGGCTGGTATATACCCTCAGCTCGGGACTTTCTTGGGTAGATTTTGATTTTATTTTTGTAAAATTTATCCAGTGTGTGTATAGATTATGAATCCTTTGATCTGTTCTAAATGCAAGGGCACACAGCGCTCTATTTTAGGTTCCAAGTTTGTGTTCTGTTGGAAACCACATTTAAGAGTTTGGAAATCTCAATGCTAATCCAAGGAGAAAGATTTCCCATTTTTATGAAACACCCACAAAAGTCAACATTCTTTTTTTTAGCATCCATTCACCAAGTAACAAAATAATAAAAGCTATATCAGAGGGACTTGAAATTATTCAAGGTATTTTACACTGGCATCTAATACAATTTCAACAAAATATGTCATAGTCTATTTAATATAAAATCAATAAGATAGATGTTTTTGAATATCTATCTTATTCTCAGAAATTTAAGGAAAACATAGAATATAATGTATAAGAAATTGACCTTACTGTGAAGAGCTAGTAGTTTGGTAGATGAGAGCAGATAACACACTAAAAAATATTATTATACTCAGGACAGTATATATTAAGAAAAATACTTTTATTTATTTTTCTTCAGGATTTGACAATTTGTCTTTAAAATACATCTGGGGTCTATCCTCTTCTTTCTTATTGGAAGCCACCAATTATTACTTGCTTGAACCATAAACTTTTGACTGATCCTTTTATTTCCATCTCTGCCCTCTCCAAACCAGCCTTCATAGGGCAGCACACCAATCCTTTTACAACAAATCTAGGTATACCATGTCTCTACATAAGCTTCTTCATGGGATTTTCCTTACACTTACAAAAATGCCACACCTTCACCCAGCAGGAGGTAACCCTGCTCACGCTCCAACCTCCTATCAAGCACTCTCCCTCCCCTTTGTATGCTCACTCAATACAGGAACATTTCCCATGCTCTGCCTTCTTCCTTTAATAAAATATTCTACTCCCATAGCCCCCTCCCTTGAAGATTGGTTCTTTCCATCATTAAGGACTCAGTTCAAATGTCATCTTCCCAGAAAACACTTGATATACAGTCCACCTCTGTTATTCTCTGCCTCAGCTCTCAGTTGCCTTTTTAGGACCTCATTCAGCTTCAGTTTTTGAATTTGTCTGTCAAATTGCATGCTTTGTCATGTGATTTGGCTGTGTGCTCACTCAAATCTCATCTTGAATTTTAGCTTCTATAATTACTACGTGTCATGGGAGGAACCCTGTGGGAGGTAATTGAACAATAAGAGTGGGTCTTTCCTGTGCTATTCTCATGATAGTGAAAAAATCTCATGAGGTCTGATGGTTTTATAAAAGGGAATTCCCCTGCACATGCTCTCTTGCCTGCCACCATGTAAGATGCGACTTTTCTCCTCATTCACCTTCCACCATGATTGTGAAGCCTCCCCAGTCATGTGAAACTGTGAGTCAATCAAATCTCTTTCCTTATAAATTACCCAGTCATGGATATGTCTTTATTAGCAGCATGAGAACTGCCTAATATACTTTAATCAGTTTATCCATATGGCCCCCAGCCCAAGCACCTGCTCTGGAGTAAGTGCTGAATTTTTTTTGTTGTTGAAAGAGTGACTGAATAAATGAATGCTCAGTTTGTCAAAGGTTGACTGATGCTTCCAACCTAAACAATGCTTCATATAAAGTATACAGTGGTAATGAAGTAGAGATGAGAATTGCCATCAATGAAAGAGAAATGAAGCAAACTGAGGTGTGCTATTAAATATTCTGTCTGCTCAGTCTGTGGAGCAGCAGTTGGGAAACCCTGGCAGTCTATTTTGCTACTAACAAAGTGGAAGAAACATAGAAGTTTATGCAAATTGACAAATTCAGGGATGGCTTAATGCAGGAGAAAGGGCTTGAGATGGAGTCTTGAATGAAAGGTGGCTATCAGGTTAGAATGGAGTGTTACGAAGAAATGATGAGCAAACAAGGTAAAGCTCAAGATCAAGTAGAGCTGGGATTATATAGTTTGATGAGGCTAAGAAATAATAACTTCCTACTTTTTCAACATCAGAATTCTGTGCACTCAGATTTCTAAACTCACTCTTCAGCCACTTAAATACTCTGGTTTATTTTAAAGCAGTTTTTACTTTTCTTAAAATGTTTCATAAAGCCTTCCTTTGACAAAACCATGAAAAATGAAGAAACCAAAATATTTTACTCTGTGACCTTTCCTGTAATTTAGATTTTATTATCGATCATGTAACACTTTTGCCCTTATTTATTTTATTGAATAGTTGGTGACATTTCAGAACATACTTTATCTAAGAATAATCATTTATCACCCAAGGCTCTCTCATAATAAAGCTGAGAGGAAGGGAAAAGATATTCTGGCTTTGCTCTTCAGTTATTCCTCCCTTGGGAAAGTGCTTTATCCAGCCCTACACGGTGCACCTCGAGAAGAGACTGCCCTGCAGGCTCAGGGCATCAGGACTGGCCGTGTCTAGTGTATGCAATACCTCTTATGTACTACTTCAGCTTTGTTCCACTTCTTATTCCAGCTGCTGCTGCAAATACCAGTTCATGAAACCTTCACTGTTTCATGCAAATGCATCTTGGCAGCATCTCACTCAGATTTATCCCGGTGCTCTGCTTTTGCTATGGGGCGTCTTTGATGTTGTAGGACATTCTTAGCACTCAGGCAAGCACAACTGGGAAGGCTGCAGAGCTAATGCAAATTAACTCATCCTTGACCAGTGGGGCCAGGAGTTAATGGATCAATTCTTTCTACCTTGTTCCCTGGATGGACAGGTCTGAGGCACATTTCATACCTCTCCTCTGACAACGATATTGGATTAATCTCCAGCCACCTGTAGTAGGTAATTAAAACATTATTGTATTGGCTTTTTCCTTCTATGATCCACTCTCCATTCTCGCTTTTCACCAGATGAAGTACTTGTAAACAAGCCTTTGTCTCAGACTCTCTTTTTGGGAACCCAAGTCTAAAGTATCTTTTAAAATAAAGCAGGGATCATTAGAGAAATAGAAATCAAAACCACAATGAGATACCATCTCACACCAATCAGAATGGCTATTATTAAAAAGTCAAAAAACAACAGTTGCTGGTGAGGTTGTAGAGAAAAAGGAATACTTTTACATGGTTGATGAGAGTGTAAATTAGCTCAACCATTGTGGAGACAGTGCAGCTACTCCTCAAAGGCCTAGAGGCAGAAATACCATGTGACCCAGCAATCCCATTAGTGGGTATATACCCAAAGGAGTATAAATCACTCTATTGTAAAGATACATGAACACATATGTTCATTGTAGCACTATTCACAATAGCAAAGACATAGAATCAACCCAAATATCCATCAATAATAAACTGGATAAAGAAAATATACCTATACACCATTGAACACTATGCCACCATAAAAAGGAATGAGATCATGTCCTTCGCAGGAACATGGATGAAGCTGGAGGTCATTATCTTCAGCTAAGCAATGCAGGAACAGAAAATCAAATACTTCATGTTCTCACTTATAAGTGATAGCTGAATGATGAGAACACATGGACACAGGAGGTGGGGAACACATACTGGGGCCAGTAGGAAGGTCAGGACATGGAGAGAGAGCATCAGGAAGAATAGCTAACAGATACCTAGGTGATGGGATGATCCACCACGGCACACATTTACCTATGTAACAAAACTGCAAACCCTGTACATGTACCCCTGAACTTAAAATTTAAAAAAAATCAAATAATAAATAATGCAGCAGTTACTAAAATGACAAGGATACTAAAATTACTCAAATAGGCAAGTAACCCAAAATAACACGAATGCAAGTAGATTCACCATTCAACACATCACCATCATAAACAGTAACCTTTGTTACCAAAAAAAAAAGAGTATTTCTCAATTTGGGTGGCTTTTTGGATAAGAAACTAGGACTAAGTGAGTCAGACAAGAGCACAGCCAGCCAGCAGATAGAACAGGCAATTCTGAGCTCCCTAAAAAGCAGTGGGTAGCTTCAGGACAACAGAGCAGAACAAAGGAGATGCACTGAGAGGAGGCATGACCTAATGCCAAAACCAACCTTTACATGTGATTCAATTTTGCCTGGAGTCTGCACGCACTATGGAAACATAAAGGTTCACACTTTTCTTTCTCTTTGTCCAGATTGCAACTGGTCAAATGCATGTGGCAGTTTTTTGCAATTTAAGCACATATTAATAATTTCACAAGTGGCTAAAACCAATTTCTACAGAGTGACCAGTGGCAAGCCTGTCGTTTTGATATAAGCAATGAGATATGAATTCATTGGGGTCATTGTAGTAAAACACTGTTACTGATAGAAAAGGATGAACCGGGGTGATAGACTAGAGTACTTTTAGCTCTCTGTCATATCCTGCTCAGCCTGCACAAAATCATAGATGATCTTATATATACAGAAACCTAAAGACTCTACCAACATCTCTTAGAACTGAAAAACAATTAAGTAAAGTTGCAGAGTACAAAATCAATATAAAAAATCAGTAGCACTTCTAATCACAAACAACTCTCTGAAAAAGAAATCAAAAAGGCAATCCAAT
>PVKP010013500.1:0-38911 GCA_004027715.1 Plecturocebus donacophilus | reverse complement strand
AATATTGTTAATATGACAATACTACTCCATGAAATTTATAGATTTAATGCAATCCCTATCAAAGTACCAGTTTTATTCTTCACATAAATAGAAAAAAAAATCTTAACATTTGTATGGAACCACAAAATCACCCTGAAATCACAGACACACACACACACATGCACATGCACACACACACACACACACATGCACACATACGCCCCAAAAGAAAAAACTGAATACCCAAAGTAACCACGGGCAAAAAGAACAAAGCTAGAGGCAACACAGTATCAGACTTCAAAATATTCTGCAAAGCTGTAGTAACCAAAAGAACATGGTACTGCATAAAAACAGGCATATAGACAAATTTAAAAAACATAGAGAACCCAGAAGTTAACCCACATATATAGAGCCAAGTAATTTTTGAAAATGCCAAGAACACTCCCTGGAAAAGGAAGATCTCTTCAGCACATGGTGCTAGGTAAACCAGATGCCCATATTTGGAAGAATAAAACTTGATCTCCACCTCTTACCCTACGTAAAACTCAACTCAAAATGGATCAAATATCTAAATGTAAGACCTGAAACTACCAAGCTACTAGTAGAAGACAGGGGAATTGCTTTAGGACATTGGCTTGAGAAAAAATAAACAAATGGGATTATATCAAATACAGATATACATAATGGAATACTGTTCAGCCATAAAAAGAATGAAATTTTTTTCATTGGCAGCAATATGGATGGAACTAGAAAGCATTATATTAAGTGACATGAGCCAAGAACAGAAAGTTAAAGACTGCATGTTCTCAGTCACATATGAAAACTAAAAAACGTTGATCTCGTAGAAGTAAGAAATAGAACAGAGGATAATAGAAACTGGGTAGGGGAGGGGGAAGCCACCATAGGGAAAGGTTTGTTAAAGGATACAAAATCACAGCCATATAGGAGGAATAAGTTCTAGTGTTCTATAGCACTGTAGGATGACTATAGTTAACAATAATGTTTCATACATCTAGAATGAGGATATTGAATGCTCCCAATACAAAGAAATGCATATATATGAATTACCATGATCTGATAACTACATATTATACATACAGAAACATCACTAGGTAGTCCATAATTATGCACAATTATTACATGTCAATTCATTTTTTTTAATTAAACAAACAAGAGTGCACCCAGGCACTGTGTGGCTAAGGAAATGGGGCTCTAGGAAGGTGTTTGGTTATGCTAAGGACTGGAAACAAGGTGTTCTGACTCACAAATCAGACTGTTAAGTTTTCTCTGGGGTGCGTGCGTTTTCAAAGGGAAAAAATGAGTAAGGCAAGTGCCACGGGCAGGTGTAGGTCACATAAAGTATCCTATCTTTGAAATTTTCTGTTTTTCTTCTCTTATGAAAGACTTTGTTTTTTGTTGCCTTCAAACATCTGTCCTTCCTGCTATGTCCTGTGACTGCTTGCTGGAGATAAGTTTTTTGTTTTGTTTCATTTTGTTTTATACACATATGAAGATAATCATGTAAAGTGTTGATGCCATTCATTCTGCTATCTTTAGCAAACACTTTACTTCAAAGCTGTAAGGTTTCCAAAAACACATCCAAATGCTGGCGCTTAGTGTATTCTTCTACCTAAATCACCTACAGATCACAGATTCTGTGAAGATTTAATGTTAAAAACAACCCACTCAATTCTAGGAGGTTTGCTTTTTCCTCTCAAGTTAATGTAATTGCTTTTTTAACGTTAATCTTTTTTCTTTCTTGTTATTACTATTATTTTAAAAACATCTTGACATTCTGAGCACCGTGAGTACCTTCCACAATTTATTCCCCAAGTAAATCTGATATTTTTAAATGTTTTCATTAAATATTTATTAGCAAATTCAACGTATTCCCATTCTATGGGAAACAATGATCAAACCAAATTTTCCCATTAATATTATGTAGCTTTTTAACCTAAGGGGCCCCAGTAGTTCAAAGCTTATATAAATATTAATTTCAATCCCTTACATGTAGAGTTTCTTGTTGTTAGTTTAACCCACGGAGTCTAATAACTTGACTCCCCTGAGGGAAATCCTCAGGAACAACTGTTTAGTTTTAAAATCGGTTCAGAGCTCTTGAAAAAGTTCTTATACTCTCTCTTTTCTTAGCTCACTAACCCAGCCTTTGTCACTGCTGTCCCTGGTGTTTTGTTTTTAATTACACAAATATTTATGTGAAAAGGATCAGAATATAGATCAGATTTGAGTATAGGACTATCATGTTTTTTATTGAATTTTCTAAGTCTATTTTGACTAATTCAAGTACAACATCAACTTTCAGAGTCAGATCTTTTATCAAACTGTTTTTCAAATAGAAATGTTAGATGATACTAAAATGAGTTGAACAGGGAATGAGTTTGGATTGTAGTCTAAGTAGAAAAACCTCAGATCATTGAACATCCTAAATTTAAGAAGGATAATCAAACAAATAAGTATTTATTATTCAATAGAAGCTTGTTCATAAGTGTAGGAAACATGCTGAAATAAAAATAAAGACACGTAAAATATGTTGCCGTCATCTTATTTCCTGACGAATAACTGATTCAGTAAGCATTCCCAAATCCTGTCTCCCTGCCTCTCTTTACAGAATTAGCCAAATAAGTGTTTCTACAGTTCCTTTGCATTCTGAATAAAAAAGGACATCATGCTTCACATCACCACTCTGTCTCTCAGCCAGCCAACAATAAAAGGAAAACTACCTCCACTCTTTTCATAATTAAAGAAAAAACTTGTATTTATTTAATACACTGTTAGTTGAGTTTTCTGTTACTGTATATGTGCTTAAACACATCGAAAATGGTACAACTTCATAATTAAAACCTATGCTTCCAGGACCAGAAGTTATATTAGTAGTAGTCTTAGCCCCTAAAGATCATTGTCCTACACAGACTAATGTGCAAACAGAAGCTACAGACAGCTATAACGCCACGTAGTAATGGAATAGAAACATCCTCCAAACAAAATTTTCTGTAATATGTGAATATCACTTTATTCAAATGACATTAATTAGTTTGTTACTAATTATAATGAAGAGGCAGTGCCAAGATTTTATTCATAGTAATTAAGTCCTTTTGTTTATTTGGTTTTAGTGCAATACAATTCTACTAAGATTAAGTAGTGATTCTTTTTGATTGTGGAGAATGCTAAGAAAAACTATTATTCTTAATTATATAGGCATTTGGAAAAAAAAGCAAGTGGAATTACGAATTGAAACTAGGAAATTTTAACTGAGAAGCCTGAGAATTTCAGTTCTTATTTTATTCTAGTATCATATCAATTTCTTTCCTTTATCTCTTTATCTCTGATTTGGATAAAAGTGAAGTATAAGCTAGCTTGATCTTTTAGCTTGGATTTTTGCAGGCAAATAACTTTTATACAGAGGCAAATAATTATTGCTGATCACTATTGCTTCAGAAGAAAAGGGAAATATAAGAAAAATTTGAAAAATCAACTGTTATTTTTTAAATGAGACTACAATTCTTCTAGAACTACCATACTTTGTATAATTAAACGCGATATATTTGACTCTGCTCTTAGAAAGTTCCCTTTTATCTAGCCAGAGGAAGATTTGTTCCTGTATCTAAGAAATGTGTGACAATGGCATACAGCAATAAGACACATTATCCAAAGGCCAGGTGGGAAAATGCTGAATGCTTTGTTTCTGCTTTCTTCCTTTTAATCAATATCAACCTAGGGATGAATGATATTGAAAAGAAGGGACACCTGCACTGGGGCCATCTGTATCAAGGATCCACTCCTTGAGCTCAGGGGATCCCTGGCATAAGACTTACTACATTCAGTACTACATAGCCATCTATTCTTACAAGAGAATTCTACATCAAACCAGGAATTCGTAACAGGGATCCACTCCCTGAGCTCAGGGGATCCCTGGGATAAGACTTAACTATATTCACTACTGCATAGTCATCTATTCTTCCAAGAGCATTCTATATCAAATCAGGAATCCAAATAAAGAATTTGAATTGAAGCTATAAAATAAAACTATTTCTATAACTTATGTATCACTAAGATTAATGAGTATTTGAGAACAAATTAAGTAACTGCAATCTTAAGAATAAGGTAAGACGTAAAGAAAAAGCTCAAGGTAAAGTTTTCTATCTCCACCCAAGAATTACCTCATCTCCTCTTAATTTGATTGTTCTTTCATTATTTGATTATCCTTATTGCTCACCCTCTTTTAAACTTTTTTTTTCTAAATATTTAGGCCTCCAGGTTAAATTGAAAGAATGGACCAAAGTTGAATTTCCCTAGTCCCTGTAAGAAAAAAAAAAACACCCTTAAATAGATGTATTGGATCCCTAGGATGGCTCACACAAGGTACCATAAACTGGGTAGCTTAAACAACCATATTGTTTCACAGTTCTTGAGGAGAGAAGTCTGAGATCAAGGTGTGGGCAGGGTTGGTTCCTCCTGTGGGCTGTGAGGGAGAACCTGTCCCAGGCCTCTCTCCTAGCTTCTGGTGGTTTGTTGAAAACATTTGGCATTTCTTTACTCATTCACTCATCACTCTGATCTCTGCCTTCACCTTCGCATGGCATTCTCACTACTTGCATGTCTGTTTCTATGTCAAAATTTTTCTTTTAATAAGGACACAGGTCACATTTGATTAGGGCCCACCTAATTGCCTCATTTTAATCATCTGCAAAGACTCTATTTTTAAATAAGGTCACATGCACAGGTATTGAAGCTTAAGTCTTCAACATTTTTTGGAGGAGACACAATTCAACCCATAATATTAGCTGCTCCAAACTTAGCATTTTTTAAAAAATCTCAAATGGGCTTATAAAGTTCAAGTCTTCCATCAAGGGCAACACAAAATTCCAGATACTGTCTCCTCCTAATTGTGTACCTTCAGATTTGAGGGAAGTGTTTAGAAGGCAACATTTATTCCTCAAATTGCATGTTAAAGATCTTAAAAAGAGGTAAGTCAGTCAAAGAGAGATTACTTAATGTAAATAAAGTAGATAGGATATCTGGGTGAGCAAGATATAAAGAAATGTCACTGCAAACACACAAATATTATACAATAAAAAGAAAAAAGAAAAAAATATTAAGCAAAAGATAGATGAAGATCTCAGTCTGAAAAAAAAAAATCATCCAAACAACACTATAAGAAACCCTTTAAGATTTCTTTATGTTACAGGAGAATTCAAAGAAGACATAAATTTTAAAGAAAAAGTGCTCAAAAATGAGATTATTTATAATAACAGGGTGACATTAAAGAAATATTGAAATAGGGGAAAAAGTCAAGAACTACAATGGCATTTTTACAAACCAATATATTAATTAGAAAGAGTACCTGAAAAATAGAGCTAAACTTGTATTATTTCTCTGGAAAAAAAAGATAACTACAATAAAAGTAGCGAATGGAGGAAATAGGCAACAATGAATAAAATCAACCAAGAGGAAATGAAGGACAAAGGTAATCCAACTTCAGAGTAAGTGGTGTCTTTTAAAAACATTTGAAGATATATTAGGGACATTTCTCCTGAAACGAATCTATATATCATAAGGCATGCATAGCTATAGAAAAAGACTTAAGTATATGTTGATATTAAACCACAGCTTAGAAAATAAACAATCAAATCTCATGAGAACTCACAGACTGTCATGAGAACAGCATGGGGGTATGGTCTGCTTCCCTTTTAAATATAACTTCCAATTTCAGATTATCTCCTTGTGAACTCATATGACTGTCTGCTTTTAGAAAAAGCCAGGTCACAGTTTGAATGCTTTGTTGCTTAGAAATTTCTTCTGCCCAATACCATAAAATCACCTCTCTCAAGCTCAGAGTTCCACTGATCTCTAGGATGGAGGCAACATACTGCCAGTCTCTTTGCTAAAGCATAGCAAGGGTAACCTTTGCTCCAGTTCCCAATTAGTTTCTCATCTCTATCTGAGACCGCCTCAGCGTGGACTTCATTGAGCATTTTGGTCAAAACCATTCAACAAGTATCTAAGAAGTTTCAAACTTTCCCACATCTTTGTATCTTTTTCTGAGCCCTCCAGCCTGTTCCAACCTCTGCCCATTACCCAGTTCCAAAGTTATTTCCACATTTTCAGGTTATCTTTATAGCAATACCCTACTACCAACTGTCTGTATTAGTCTGTTTTCACACTGCTATAAAAAATTACCCAAGACTATGTAATTTATAAAGAAAAGAGGTTTAGTTGACTTAAAGTTTTATGTGGCTGGGGGTGGTCTCAGTATACTTACAACCATGGCAGAAGGTTAAGCAGATACAAGGCACATCTTATATGGTGGCAGGAGAGAGGCAGAACAGAGGGAAGTGTCACACTTTTGAACCATCAGCTCTCGTGAGAACTCACTGTCATGAGAACAGCATGAGGGAAACCACCCCTATGATTCAATCACCTTCCACCAGATCCCTCCCTAACACATGGTGATGACAATTTAAGATGACATTATGGTGGGGACACAGAGCAAACCATATCAAACATCTACATTTTTAAAAGGGCTAGGAAACAGAAAGTAAAATACATTTATAATTAGTCACATTATTCTTCATGTATTAACGTCAGAGACCATTTCAAGCATAAAAGAATTGAAGGAACATAGCACCCAGGAGCCTTTCTCTAAAATATTTCTTAATGATCAAATTAGACAATTAAGATAAATGAAAAAAATTAATTTATATAGACGATCTTTGCCAAAAGATCAATGTTAGAGTCTCTGAATGCAGAATTAAGAATAAATAATAATATAACCTATATATGCAGAAGAATGCAAATATTATATATTACAGTAACTTTACGATATAACTAACAAAATTGAGGAATGAGTATAAGGAGGTGGAAAAGGTATAGGTACTAATTTTCTTGCATCCAAAGCAGGGAGACAATTGATATAAATTTGTTTTTAATTTTTGGAACATAAATAGTGTTTCTAAAATGTCCATTTTTCGTATTTTAAAAAATTGTAAGAGCTTCAATTTCTTGGTATTAAAAACAATCTCAGCTTCAGCATTTCCTTTACTTTTTAAAATTTATCTTATCCCTCTGGTAAATATAATAAAAATAAATCTTAATACATTTTATGAAAAATAGCATGATATGTGATTTTATTTTTATAAAAATACTTTATTCATATATCTATCCTCTATTTTTAAAGCAATACTTGAGATAACTTCTATTCAATGTTTACTATAATTATTTCTGTTAGAGACATGGGGGAATTTTTTAACCTTTTATTTTTATGTATTACTGCAATTCCTTGTTTTTTATTATGTTGTGATAAAGTAATAACAAGTTAGATATTAAAACAACAGAAATGACCATTTGTATAGGAGACTAAAGAGTTGTTAGATACCAGTAACAATTTCTATGTCCCATTCATTTCAGTAATCAGGCTCACTTTCTGCTCTTTAGTTCAGTACCTTTGTAACTTTGGGTTTTGGAGAGTACCATTAAAATGTTTCTTAACTTCTAACTCATGCACGTGGACACACTATCATAGCATAATGCTAACTATTCTTAGGTTACTGATTCCACATAGCACAAAAGCATGTATTCTCAATTTCCTCAGGAGAAAATTGCTATCTGAACTTAATTGAGCTTTATTTTTATAAATGTTTGCTTTTTCAAATGAAATATTGTCAGTCTGTTGCTCATTAAGAGTATAATCTCATCAACTCCTAACTTGTCAGCTTCTACAGGGAGAACAAACATGTTAAGGGCCTGTCGTCTAACTATGCTATGACTAGCAAGATTACACAAATAAAAAACCCCCACAGTTTTAATGAAGCAGTATAAAGAATGTTTCTGCATGAGCAGAGAGGACAGTTCTTAAGGGAATACTGCCTATTACTTTTTCGAAACTAAAAAGTACCAAAGTTTCTATGCCTAAACCAATTATGTGTAGAGTTTTTTTTTTCCTAACTTTTTAAGTCTTAGTAAAATGTTTGATTTGTTCTGGTTCAACCAGAATTGATTCAATGTTTATAAGTATAAGCTTGACAATACAAAAGCTTATCTTTCCTTCTGTTGTTCTCAGACTGGGAGCAGATTGTCCTGAGTGAACAGTAGTGTAGGTATGTATGAGGTCAGTTTGTACTTCTGGTTGCTAGAGAGCTGACCACCTGGTAAATAACCTGATTAATCTTTCTGTTGGTGTTGGATAGTCTTCAATGCATTGGATTTCATAGAGAGTCTGTAAAAAGAAGTTTTGAATATCCAATATGCATACAGTTTCAGAATGAGGTGGAAAAGTATTTAAAGATAAGTACTCAATTGTCTCAATTTAGATTTTATCTTTTCCATGAGCTACACACACATTATAATAAAATGAGCTAATAGAAATTGTAGAATTTGCCTTTTAAAAAGAAAATATCTAAGAGTTTACAAAATGCCTCTGGCAAAATCTTTTCTAATTCTGCATGTATTTACTATGTTCTGTGTAGAAGACTCTGTGCTAAATGTAAAGTTTTGAATAAGTGATGAACAGCAAGACTAGTTTCCTGCAAGCAGCTCAATACAGGAAAAATGGTCATGGAATAGAGGATAAAAGAGAGCTTTCCAGCTAAAGCCAGAATGGAGCCAGGATGGATGAATGACTTTACAGCATAGTTGTACATGTAAAGCAGAATCAAAGGTACCAGCAAGAGAAGAGGAAAGCAAGAGTCAGATGAAGCATTTTTTAGGCAGGTTTACCTTTACATCAGCAGAAATTCTCAGTGACATAGGGATATTTTGAAAGAGCATAGGTCATACATTCATGCAGCTTAATAAGGCAGAGTTGAGTGACTGACATTACTGAGCTGATCAAAGTTGAAAATACTACCATCCAATCTTCAAGGTGTCTTCCAACTAGTAAATAGGATAATATAAATACATAGATAACCATTAGAAAAAGAACAAATGATAAATTGTGAATTTTCAAAGGAAGTATGGTTGACACTGTGTTGGTCATACATATCCCCTTCAGGAATGAAAGATTCATTCCCCTACTGACCACATACTTATTCTTTCCACTGCTGGAAGAAAGTCTTCAGCTGGAAGCCCCTACCTCTTTCCTTGCTAAAGTTCTTTATGAGCCCTTTAGTGATCTGAAGAGATTCCGATCACTAAAGACATGCTACCTTGCCAGACTGGCTAACTAGTGACTAATTGATGTGAGGATATGAATTCTGACCGCTTATCCCAACCTTGTAATTCCCTGTAAAGTTAACAGAAGCCTCCATTAAGACTGAATCATAGCTCAACTTCTGCAGCTGAATTAATTGCTGTCTCAGTCTGCGTCCTGAAAACAAACTCTGTAAGACTTTATACCGTGAATGGTCTGATTAGTTATTGGGATGGAATTTTGAAATGGGATAGACAATTTGCCCACTGGCAATGAGGACCCAGCCACTGGTGGTAGGTGGAGCACAGGTAGTCCTTGGCAGAAAGTAGTCCTGTAACTATTAAAATGCTTACCATGGGTTAATTGGGATTAGATTGTGGTGGAAGAGAATTCATTAGCTGGTGCAGTATATCAGGCTTTTGAGAAATATGAAGAAAATAGTATCTGTAAGGCCAATAAATTGGATGACTATTGCTAAGCTTGATTGATATGCTGGACCAGCAGGCAGAAGAGTTATCATTTTGGCTGTGGAAATGAATACTGGTTAAGGCTGCTGTTGTATATTGTGGCCAGGGAGGAATATGTTTGGAACCAAATGGCACATTTGGGGTCCTCTTGATAGTTGCTTGCCCTTTTTGACAGTAAATGGATATATGTATTGTTGCTCCCTCTCCTGTCATAGAAACAATGTTACTTTAGGAGCCAGAAGACACAGATGAATTTTAATTTAAGCCAAGTGTTCATTATTTACAGGAATTTGGACAAATTACTATACATATCTGGTTCTCAGTTTCTTATGTATGAAATAAGAGGCTGGACAGCTGATATCTGTTTTCTTAAATCTGCTTTATTATAAAAGAAATAAATGAACCGTTATTATTACATTATAATTTCATGCAAGGTCTAGAAACACATAATTATGTGCTGTTTTCACTGTTTTAGTATAATAAATGGAACAACCATTACTCATCTGTTATGTAACTTAATAAATGGTCTATAAAAGACAAATTTACCTGATAGAAGCAAAACAGAATATTAAGTCAAATATGGTTTGGGATACATCTACAATCTAAAATGTGTTATGCTTCTCTTATACCTATGAAAAGGATTAAAATAGAACTCTGCAAAAAAGGAAGAATTGTGCTGCAGAATTGGGATGAAGCATTTATGGGAAGGATGGGAAATTCCATTTGATTTTCAAAATATTCTTGAAAACAATTTACAAAAAACTTTAATGCATTAGATTTCTAATGTTAGCTATAATTTTAGAAACCTCTTAAAAACAATAAACAAAAAAATGTAGCCAACATAATCTGACAGTTTTTCTGGATCTGGCTTAGAGTTGATCTGTGTAGTGGTGAATTTTAAAAATCTTATGGATATACCAATACAAAAGAGGGTGGGAAATACATATATTCATACAGTTTCTTTTAACCACCTTCTTCAATTACCTAGGAAGCTGTGTAATATATGGAAATATGCTGTATGGAGACCAGAGTCCTTGTATGAATTACATTTGATTTGTGAGTCAGGCAAGCCACTTCAACTTTCTGTGCTAATATTCTGTTATGACTTAGTGTTTTACAAAAGAGAGATGATATGTGTTTGGGGTGGGGGTGTTTGGTGAACACCGTAGAACTCAGAGAATAATAACCATTACAGATATGTCAGTTGTTGCTTCTTCAACTCCTTTGACTTTATTTAGTCAAGGGCCATCTTGTAGATAATTTGAAACCATTATAAAGTCTTTTTTCCACTTTAAAATTTTAATTTTCTTTATAATAAATTATCTTAATATACTTGTATTACCATGTCTATAGAATTAATAAGCATATCAACTAATATCTAGAATTAATAACTCCATGCATCCTTATCATTTAGCATGTTATATAAAACAGAAACATCAGGAAAGAATCCAATTCAGTACCTTAAGTGACCATCATTGTTTCTCATTAGTCAAGCCAGCTAGCTCTGGTTTTGCCATAACAACTATGGATATGAGATAATTATGTTAACTTCCAAACAGCAACCTAATTGTTTGCATGAGCTTAAGTATTTTTTTTAACATCTAAGGATGAGATCAAAATGAGTTTCTAGAAAGTTTATTTTACTTATCATTCTTTTATCTTACAAATTAGCCACACAAACATAAAGTTGCTATGCCATTGCACAATGACACAGTTACTACTTCGTAAGTTTGGCTTTATATTGTATCCAAAGGACTCATAAAGATTCTTCGAGATCTTTAATATTTTGTTTCATGAGAACTGTGAATGGTATAAATATTTAATGTAAGCTACAGCCACATTTTGTAAACTTCCCTTTCTATACCTGATATGGTTTGGATCTGTGTCCCCACCAAATCTCCAAATCTCATGTCAAATTGTAATCCTCAGTGTTGAAGGTATGGCCTGATGGGAGATGACTAGATTATGGATGAGGATTTCTCATGAATGGTTTAGTATAATACCTTTGGTGCTGTCCTTATGATAGTGAGTTCTTACAAGATCTGGTTGTTTAAAAGTGTTTAGTACCTCCTCCCTCACTCATTCTCTTGCTCCTCCTCTGGCCATGTGATGTGCACGGTGGATCCATTTGTCTGCCACCATGATTGTAAATGTCTTGAGGGTTCCCCAGAAACTGAGCAGACACTAGCACCATGCTTCCTGTACAGCCTCTGGATCATGAGCCTATTAAACCTCTTTTCTTTATAAATTACCCAGTCTCAGGTGTTTCTTTATAGCAATATGTGAACAGACTAACGCAGTACCTGAGGTTTTCTCCTGCTATTATGCCTTTCATTGTTGTTACACATTAGCTTCTTAAAACAGATGTATCTACTACTAATTTTCCTCATATATACTAAAATACATAAATATACTATATCCATGGGTCAGAAAACTCAAGGTGGTTGAGATTTCAGTGTTACTCAAATTAATCTATAGATTTGATCTGATCCCAATTGGAGTCCCATAAGAACTTTATTCTAAAATTTATTTGGAACTTCAAAGGAACTAGAAGAAACAGAACAATCTGGAAAAAGAAAAGGTCGAGTACTTACAATACCTTAATTCAAGATTTACTATAAACATGCAAAACCAGGATAGCCTGGCATAAAGTAGACAAATCAATCAAGGGGACACAATTGAGAGCCCTGAAATAGCCCCACCCTTACGATATTATATGGTTTTGTATAAAGGCACTAAAGAAATCTAATTGGGAAAATGAAGTCTCATCTACAAATGATTCTGAAAGAACTGGATACCTCTATCAGAAAAAAAAAATTAGCTTCATCCTTTACCTCATACTACACTACTATTTAATTCAAGATGGGTTATAATCCTAAACATAAAACCATATAGTAATGTTTCTCAAAGAAAACGTAAGAAGGTTTTTGAAATTTGGAGGTAAACAGATGTTTCTCAGAAGGCCACAGAAATTAATCAATATAAGGGAAAATAATTTTGTATTTATGACAAATAATAAGTTACTCTACATCATAAGTAAAATGACTCGTTCATCAGAAGATGTAATTGAGAGAATGAGAAGGCAAGCTAAGCAACCGGAAAAAATATTCACAATGCGTGTACCTGACAAAGGACTAGAGAGACACCGCAAAAAATATGTAAATAACCAAGAAGCACATGAAAGTGAATTACATAATTAGTTGTCAGAAAACTTAAAATTAGAACCAAAATGAGATGCTACTACACCACTACTAGAATAAATAAAATTTTAAGACATAACATAAAATGCAGATGAGTATATAACCAACTAAAATTCTTAAACCTTTTTGGTTGGGGTATAAAATGCTACAAATACCTTGGGAAAAGTTCTGGTAGATTCTTATATAACTAGACATACTTCTTCCCCTATATCCCTACAGGCCTGATTCTAGGTAGTCACCAAATAGAAATTAAAATATATGCCCACAAAGACTTGTACATAAATGCAAATAGCAGCTTCTTGTATACTGAATAAAAACTGGAAGCAGCCCATTTGTCCATTAAAAATAGAATAGATAATCAAACTACCATGTGTTCAGACAAGGAACACTGTTCAGTAATAAAACGAAGTAGGCTACTGATAGACACATGTGAATGCATGTGAAAAATTTCGGTGAGTAAAGAAGGCTTACCCAGAAAATGCATACTGTATGATTTCATTTGTGTGAAATTCTACAATAGTTAAAACTGTCTGCTGGGAAATAGTCAAAACAGTAGTTGTTTATGAGAAGTGAGTATAGGGGTCAATTGGGAAGGGGCACAAGACAACTTTCTGGGGAAATGACAGTATTCTTTATCTTGAGAAAGCTTTCAGTTACCTAGATATTTGTGTTTATTAATTTATCACATGTAGCACTTAACATTTGTGCAACTCACTATAAATCAATTTAAACTAAAAGATATAGAGCTATAAACAAATATTTAACTTCAGCTAATGATATGCATACTGAAGAGTATTGGGGTGAAGGATACAGACATCTGCAATTAATTATGCTTTAAAATGTGTCGAGGCTGGCTGTGGTGGCTCACGCCTGCAATCCTAGCACTTTGGGTGATTGAGGTGGGTGGATTGCTGGAGGTCAGGAGTTTGAGACCAGCCTGGCCAACATATGAAACCCCATCTTTACTAAAAATACAAAAATTAGCCAGGCATAGTGGCATGAGCCTGTAGTCCCAGCTATTCAGGAGGCTGAGACAGAAGAATTACTTGAACTCGGGAGAGGGAGGTTGCAGTGAGCTGAGATTGTGCCACTGTACTCCAGCCTGGGTGACAGAGTGAGACTCTGTCTCTAAATTAATTAATTAATTAATTAAAACAAAATAAAATGTGTCTGAAATAAGATGGATTGGTGAATGAACAGATAAATGGATTTTTGGATAGAAATGTATTAAAGCAAATAGAACAAAATGTTAACTTTAGAATGTAGGTTGTATGTAAGTCAACCTTCTTATGTATTTGAAAATTTTCATAATAAAATATGATATAAAAGCAATAAATGAACATGAAAGTCAACTTTAATATGTAATGGTAGTCATATTAAATGACCTTCAGATTTAAAATTCTTTGACTTAATGCACTCTCTGTTGTATGAGGAGATGATCTTTTTAATGGCAAGGAGAAATAAGAGCCACAAATGAGGAAACTATTCTAAAGTGCTATAAAAATATCAAGTGCCGTGGGTTTAAGTTTGATTCTTTACCCCAAATTATTGATAAAGCATGTTTACATGGGTCATACTTGATTTTATCATGTAAGGTAGGATTTACACTTAAATTTATACATTTTTAAAGTTGGAAGAGATCTTACCAATCATCTTCCAATCCGTTTGTTTTAAAGATGTAAAATCTCAGTCCTCAGGAACTAAAAGTTTACTCAAGGTCATGCAGCTAATAAATAGCAGTGCTGATTCCCAAAAAGACTTCGGAGAATGTCATTCATCTCCTTTTAAAGTTCCCTTGCTGTTTTGTGAAAATCAGTTAGATAAAGCATCTAGATTATCCAGGAACAGCCATCTGTGAAGTGGGAATAATAGTGTTTGCTCTTCTTCTGAGGAGTTTATAGGAAATACCAGTGTACTTTGGATTGTTCATAAAACAGTGATAAACTTAAATATCACTTGCTATTTTCAATTTGTGTGTAATAAA
Source organism: Plecturocebus donacophilus (assembly GCA_004027715.1). Classification (NCBI taxonomy): domain Eukaryota; kingdom Metazoa; phylum Chordata; class Mammalia; order Primates; family Pitheciidae; genus Plecturocebus; species Plecturocebus donacophilus. The sequence continues at coordinate 24,139 of PVKP010013500.1, read as the reverse complement.
CCAAAGAGATACACATCTCAAGTCAGTGGAGTTCAAAAGGGGATTTCATTAGTTACTGAAATTTAGTCCACAATTTCCCATACAATATACATAGATAAGAATATAATAATCCAGGTGACTATGAAAGAGAAAAACATATTTAAGTAGAGCAAGTAGGTGCTAGAAAACATTTAGATAATTATAAAGTTCATCAGTTTTCACCATGAATTAAGATCAAGTGAAGAAGAATTTGCAAGTTTTATTTTTATATGTACTCTTCCAAGATATTCAGAACAAAACAAATGTAATCAAATGCATAAATGTGACTCGTCCCCAAAGTAAATCATTAAATCCAAAGAGAGGCATTGTTTGATGGTAACAGCAATAAATCTCTAGCTAATATATATATTTGATGAAGAAAAAGTCTCTAGAATATTTTCATTTCATATGGATTCAAAGTACACCATTTTAAAAAATACTAACTTTAATATACATCAAATATAATCAACATAACCTTTACCAAATCTTGCCCCTAGAGAGAAGACTGAGAAAAACATATATACTTGACAATGAGTTTTTTTATGTTAGAATTCCCAGATTATTATAAAAAATAAATTTCCATATTACCCTAAACATATAACAAACTTCTAAGACATCTGGGGGACATTACTTGTTCTCAATATGCCAAAAAGTTACTTTATTATTTATCTACTGGTAGAGTGGAGAAAATAATATATTTCCATGGTATGTTACAGTTTTCAGGGTATTTTTGTTTTCTGTATCTGATTTTATCTTCAGAATATCAAACTAAAAGTTGGAGCAGATATGAGTACCCTTATTTCATCTACTAATAAATAGTGGTTTAATCAATAATCTCAAAAGTGACAGATTATTATTAACCAAACTAAATAATAAAAAATATATATAATCGTGTGTTACATTTCTCAAGTTAGTATCAAAGATGCGATGAAATGCTTTCTGGCTTTCAAGCTAGTTCTCCTTCCTCTGAACCTTCATTCTAAATTTATCACTTATGTCAATAAAATTTTTTATTTTTAAAAGACTGTGATTATTTTCACCAGAGCATCACAAATTTGATTCCATGTTTTCCAAATATTTTTTTGGCAAAGTGGTATATAAATATAAGATTCCAGAACAAGAACCAACAATGTAATACGCTCAACCTGGTGGTAGTAAGAATTAAATGGCTTCAACAACAGGCTTTCTCATTCTTTCTTCCTTTCATCCATCTTTTCTTCCACTAATATGTATATGTTTATTTATCTATCTATGCTTTTTCATACGTTAACCATTAGTAAGGGAGATATTGTTTTTCCTTGTTGGAATCATTATTTTTCCACCTTGTTTTATAAGGAGAGATACCTGATCAAATGGCTTCATATGAAATGGAGGCAAGGCAGTAGAAGAAATAAGTGGGCAGACTTTCAAAGACATCAGATCTTTTGACTTCCTGTACAAATACTGTACGTAAGTATTTATGAACTACTTATTATGTTTCAAACTCTACTTGACCTGGTTAAACAAAACTTTTATTATGAGGTACCTTTAGCTAAGTGAGGTGTTTGGACTTTATTCTCCAGGCATTATGAAACCTTTGGAAGTTTGTATTTATTTGGTTTTAGTTTTAACTTATTTCAGGTTTTTACAGGAATAACTTGTTTGGGAATCATATAAAATAAAGTATATTAAAGTAATTTACAGGAAAGAAAAGCTAAAATCATAGTACTCAGTTAGAAAACTAGTAGAATAAACAAGACAGCACAGAACCTAAGTTGAGGCAGTTACAGCAGGTTCAGGGGAGGAATAGAATCAAGCAGTACTTAGGATGTAGATGCAACAGGATGTGCTAAATGAACAGATGTGTAAATCAAGGAAGGAAAGGGGTCATTGGTGCCTCTGAATTTCCCCTTCAGAAAAATGGCAATTCCCATCAAGCTGAATATTAGGATTTTTTTTTTTTTTGGTTCTTTTATTTTTGTCAAAGCAGTAAATGTCAAATAAAATTGATTTGAATTAAATTTGGAAAATTTTATGTATCTGCTCTGCTCAGATAAATTGTGAGCACCTTGTTAGAATTATACATGGGGTATGGTAGATGGTGGTTATTTAGGGAGCAGCAACTAACTAGACTTGATATTTAAAGTACAAGGAGGAAGGCAGGGATAGAGAGCTGTTGACTCTAAAGAACATGTAAATCTGAGTTTTATGGAGTTTCCCAGGGAATAGATGAACATTTTTTTCACTGTGTGCTTGAGCGTGGTCTATGTTGTCTTCTAAGAAGCCCAGCTCCTCAAATGCTTCACTGGGTCTGCAGAGGCCACACGTACCCAGAAGAGATGCATGGAACGCTCCTCTCCCTGGCCTCTTTCTGCAACTCCACAGGGCAGTCAGGTCACCTCAGCATCACAGCTGTTCATTCCCTCTGGGAGTCACTGCTTCCTCGCTGTTTTTCCAGGCTGCACCAATGTTGCCATTGCTTCATTTGTTTCTCCACATTTCCAGGAGATGACACCGTTTTCTGATCTGAGGTATCAATAGTTGATCTCTGTCCTTTCTCTGTGTGCTGTGTGGTCTCCAATCACAGGAGCCGATAAGCAGCACAAAGGCAAGAGAACAGGTCCTTCAGAAATACTGAGATGGTTTGGACCCCACCACTGCCCCCTGCTCTCATGACTCAAGCATAGGCTCATTGCTTGGCTAATGTTTAAAGTTTCACTGAAACTTTTATAGAACTGAGAAGATTAATTTGTTTTGGGATTTATGAAATTTCGTATTTTAGCAATTTTTGCAGAGTTTGGGGCAAGGGAGACTCCCCAGATGCTGTCCCAGTTCCTTCCCAGCGGAAGACTCACTCTTCAAATCGTTGTTGGTTAGAATTTGTGGTTTTACTTTTGTTAAATATTCTGCTGCCAGCTGTGTCTGTAGCAATCAAAAGTTTATGTCATATTACCATTCATTAGTCAACAGTTAAAGGGGCAGGATCTCTCTCTGTTTAGTAACTACTGGAAATGAAGATGGATTAATCGTGATTTAAATAATGTCAAAATACACAGCTTATAAGCACATATTTTGGAGGGAATTTTTTCCTTTCCTATGTTAAAAAATGATATAGAAAACATTTATGCCTTGGTTTTAATTCCCTTCCTTTCTAGAGTATCTAAATATGTAATCTCACATTGTCCCTGAGAATTTAGGGAGCATGCTTGCCCATAAGGAAATATAATTAAATGGATAATAAACTTTTTCAAGTTCCTTTACTGATTCAAAAGCAGTTCAAGGACCAATGATTTTCCATTTACAATACTCTTAATAGATTATATGACTAGAAAACATGCAAGAACACTGTTTGGAGTTATGTAATTCCACACAGGAGGTGTCCTCCGACAGACCCTGCTTCTAACCAAGCCCAGGACTTCACCGGGCATTTTCCTGTCAGCCTGTATTGTCCTATTATCTTTCCCTTCCCCATACATTAAGAAAAAAATAGTGTTTAATGGAAAGTCGATTAGTGATAATCACCCTTTATCCTTCCACTTACTCTTCATGTAAACACATTTACAACTGAGTTTCTGAAATTTAGCTGCATTCATTCACTTCCTATTTAAAACCTTAAGGAAGCTGGATGTGGTGGAGTGTGCCTGTAGTCTTAGCTGCTCAGGCAGCTAAGGCGAGAGGATGAGGATAACTTGAGCCCCAGGTTTGAGGTTAGTCTGGCAGTCTGGGCAACATAGCAAGACCCTGTCTCTTTAAAAACAACAACAGCAACACAAGAAAAACACTAAAGATCTTTTTTATTAAAACTGTGTTGCTTCATTATCTAAATTAAGCGTAAGCATTACAAAGTATCATCTTTTTTTAGCTTGAGTTTATTCTCCTTTTTAAGATAAAGACAAATCAGGAGGAAAATTCACTTTAATGATTGAATTTATAGTCAAGATAATTTAATTATTTTTGCACGGCATAGTTATTGGTTAAGCAAAAACTTTAACTTATTAAAATGACATAACGTGAACAACTAATTCAATTACATTATGTTGCTGAGGAAATACATAAAACACTCTCACCTGCAACTAGAAATGTTACCAATTTCTTTGTTGTTGAATTATAATTGATTAAAAGAACTACAGGCCTCTTTCTAAATTAATAGAAAGTGAAAATAATTTATAATTACATTTACTCTCAAAAGGCATTGTGGCTTTCTCGAATTGACTGCTTTAAATTTTGCCAATCTATACTGTTTTTTGATAGCTTATTTTCTATCTCCAGAAAATGTGAAAATTTCCTTAATATGGTCTTTAAAATGGTAGTTTATAATTCCATTAAAGTGAAATTTTCAAGTGAGGTGCTTAGGTAAGATAAGAAGTCTTTATTTTTTCTTGAGATGGAGTCTTGCTCTGTTGCCCAGGCTGGAGTGCACTGGGGCCATCTCTGCTCACTGCGACCTCTGCCTCCTGGGTTCAAGCAATTCTCCTGCCTCAGCCTCCTGAGTAGCTGGGATTACAGGCATGTGCCACCACGCCCAGCTAATTTTTGTGTTTTTAGTAGAGACGGGGTTTCACCATGTTGGCCAGGATGGTCTCGATCTCTGGACCTCGTGATCCGCCCACCTCGGCCTCCCAAAGTGCTGGGATTACAGGCATGAGCTAATTTTTGTATTTTTACTGGAGATGGGGTTTCACCATGTTGGCCAGGATTGTCTTGATCTCTTGACCTCAGGTGATCTGCCTGCCTCAGACTCCCAAAGTGCTGAGATTACAGGAATGAGCCCCCATGCCTGGCCAGGAAGTCTCTTTTAGAGACCATCACTCTTAGGTTAACCTCTTCTTTGCCAGCTGACAATGATGTGTGTTAGGGAGATTAAGTTAACACAACTATGCATGATAAATTAAAGTGAGGAATGACCGAAGGCAATATGATCTATCAGGAAGATATCTTAAAAGTTTAAGTGAGAGGCAATTATGTCTGAATTAGTGGTACAAATAAAAAGGAATAAAACATGAGCGATATGGAAGAGAATAATATAAACAGACATTGAGACTGTGTGTGAAAGAGGAGTTTTTTTTAAAGAAGTCTTATGAGGTATAAAGCCAGGATGAATAGAGATATGACTAGTGGGATAAAGACCAAGAAAAAAAAAATCACGATTCACGACTGGGGAAACAAAGAAGATTAGTTCAACTATAAGTTCAAGTTGAATTTAAGGTCCTCGTTAGAATTCCACAAGCAAATGACAGTGGAAACAGGATTATGCCATATGAGATAAATTAGGACAAGTGCTAACATTTAGTAATCTAAATCAATGTTTTCCTCATTTTAATGTGGACATGAATCATCCGGCATTTCAAAACTGCACTTTGTGTTCTAGTAGGTTGGGGTGAAGGGTGTGAGATTCTGTATTTCTAACAACCTTCTAGGTGATGATGTGATGACCATGCTTTAAATAGTAAAGTATAGTATTTGTTCTCAACCTTGTCTACTCACTGGAATCTCTTAGAAAATAAAAAACAACCAAACAAAAATGATGCCTAGTTTTCATCCCAGAAATTCTAATTCTGTTGGTTTGAAGTGCAGCCTGGCACTGGTATTGAACTTCCAAGGCAATTCTAGTATTCCACAAGGGTTTGAGAATCAATGTCACAGTGGCAGTTTGGAAAGAGAAAAACAAACGTTTAGATAATGTACGAAAAGAAGAAAAAAGAGCCCAGTGGAGAAAATAGAAGACAGAAAAAAACCAAATGGAGTTTTTAAATGTTGTAAGTCAAATCAGAAAAGGGGAAAAGGGTAGAGGTCCAATCAGAAGTAAAATGTAATTAATACTAGCAAACATTTCAGACAATTCAAAACAAAATGAGACCAGAGTAATAATTTATTTGACCTGTTTCTCCCAAAACATTTAACTAAAATATTCAGAACCATTGTACTTTCCCTTATCCCCAAAATTTCTTTCATGTATTTTATTCCAATCAAAACCCATTTATTATATAGTTTATCCTTACATGTAGACTTCTCAAATGCTGTTAGCTCCTATGAGAAGTACAGTACATGTTAAAATTAATAACATTAATCAGAGCGGTTTTCTTTGTGTCTATTTAGATAAGAAGAGTCTAGTTTCATGTTGAGGGCACATGTAATAAGATACTGCATTAACACATCCCATTCTGAACGCTTGGTTGGGGCCCTTTAAAAAATTCATGACTACGAGTGACCAATGTTTGTCTTTTTTGCCCGAAATTGGCTGTGCTTGTGGTTTATGGCAAGGGTAAAAGGAAGAAATGATGAATACATCTAGAGTATTTTGAGTTAGCTCTTATTGCCCAAAGCACATTTTAAACATTGGACCAGAAGTCACATTCTAATGATGATTTCAGGATGGTAAATCTACAGCAAAACATATCAAGTGGAGGTAGACCCAGGCCAAGACTAGGTCAATGTGAGTGAGTCATTCACTTTGGGCCTAAAAGCAAATATTAAACTTTTTTAGAGACAGGACTACTATTACTGATATTTTTCCTTCTGCCTCAGGCTCAGTATGGCACTGTTACTGAATTTGACTTTATTTAAAATTTTAATATTTTGTTCCTTATGGATTCTTTGCCTTAATTTTGGTGTAAAAAATTATTCATCTTGATTATTGAGTTCTTTTGGTACCTCCTTACATTTTAAAGATTACTTATTTTTATTGATGCATATTAGATATACATATTTTCAGGGTACATGTGATAATTTGATACATTTATATAATCAAATTTGATACATTTATATAATCAAGGAACAGTCTAATTATTCTCTTCTTGCTACTTTGAAATACACAATTAATTAATGTTTTTCAATAATTAAAAATACTAAAATAAGGTTCATTTTATCCAGGATTCCTTTGTAAGAATGACTATAGAGTGATTCATTAAAGTATGTCAAAAATCTGTAGATTTTTGGCTTTGTTAGATATCAAATTACTCTCCAAATATATGACACCAACATATTCTCTTACCAACACAATTTGAGAGCCCTGTTATTCCACAGTCTTTCCAGTAATAAATAATACTAAATGTATTATTTTTGGAAATGCATTTATGGGTTAGGATCACTTTTCTCATTTGTTTTGTATTTCTGTAATTTTAAGTGAAATTCATTTATTTGTCCATATTTGTTTTTGCTGCATATTTATTTATCTCCTTTACCCATATTTCTATTTGATTGGTACTTGTTTTCTTGTTGGTTTTATATAAACTGTGACTCCAAACAATTCACTCATTTTCTCTATGTGAACTACAAATATTTTCCTAATAGGTCACATCCTTTCTGTTTCTTGAGGCATTTTTTAGAACTTTACCACTTATGTGTGCTCTGATTTATCATGCATTTGCATATTTTCTTCTAACTACAGTCTTTTGAGCATCACTTTCAAAGACAGTTGATACATTCTCAAAATCATTATCTAGGTTTCTTAGAGCAAAATAACAGTGAAGTCACTGCTTTAATGCTATTCTCATTCTGAAAACTTACAGTTCTTTATCTATGGGAAAAACCTCAGATGCCATCTTCCCTCGTCACAAACAGCAGTACTAACAGAGAGCTTATAGATGAATTGGTTTGAATCGATTGATATTGCTATTTACAAAAACAACAAAATCCCAGCAATTGTGACTTTGCTAGTACACCATTAGCATCATCTTGGTGCCAGATGCAGCAGAAAGAAAATCAGCAAGTGTATTAGTGAGATGAGTGAGATATTGTACTCCTGAAGATAGTCCTGTCCTTATTAAACCACTCATAACTATACCATGCAAAAGATGGTATACCATTTTTTCACCAATGCAACCTTTCCTCCTTTCTTTCAACACTCAAAAACTTTCTTGTAATGGGTTGTTACTGATTAATGAGGTTCAGTGTCTCAAATTAGTTAAAAAATAAATCGACTAAAATATAAATGAATATTACTTTCAATGCAGCATTACTTATTACTTTCAATTTGCATTTCTTTTAGTTCAAGGATATCAAATTATTTTGTTAATTCATTTAATTGCTAATCAAAAATAAATTGAGTATCTTTTATAGACTAGGAACTTAAAATTTCTTGGAATTTAAAGATAAGTAAGATACCAAGTATACACTCAAGAACTTCATAATTTAGTGGTGGACTAAGAAATAAGATAAATTTTAAAGTGAAAAGTTCTGTAAAAACATGACATAATAAATGAAAGAAGAGAGATTCAGTTAGAACAAGTAGGAATTTGTCAATAAACTGAGCAAGATTATATATTCTCAAATCAGGGAATATTATCCAGAGATCCTCCTTATTACTCACATAAACAGGAGTCACTGCAATAAAGTAAGCTATTAAAAAATTGCAAATTACAGATAGATAAATGAGAGCTGCAGTCCAAGTAAGTAGCTACTTCCAGAGAGATTCAAAGTGATATGGCAAAAATCAGTTGTTTTATATTGATATATAAATATAAATATATAAATATAAATATAAATATATATAATTTATAAATATATATAATATATTAAAAAATAAATAAATATAAATATAAATAAATATAAATTATATTTATATAAATATAAATATAAATATAAATATATATTGATATATAAATATAAAAATAATGAAATATAAAACAATACATAACTCTTAATCTGGTCAAGTGCCCCTTAAGTAATTTCTCTTTATGATCTGTGTAATATTACTACTCATATTACTTGTGATGCAAGACATCAACAGGCAAGGCTCTCCTCTTACTGAAGCTTACCGTGGAGATATTCTGTGCTAAGGCCTGTCATAGTCCTTAACCTGAGAAAAATTACTAGAGTACCATCTTTGACCCCATAGCATTTTCAAAAATGGGTTACACAAGCTTTAAACTTACTGCCTCAGTATATAATTAGACATTGATATGGTTTGACTCTGTGTCCCTACTCAAATTGTAAACCCCACGTGTTTAGGGAGAGAAGTAATTGGATTACGGGGGTGGTTTCCCCCACGCGGTTCTCATGATAGTGAATGAATTCTCATGAGAGCTGATGGATTTAAAAATGGTGGTTTTTCTTGCACTCTCACAAGCTCACTCTCTTGCCTGTGGCCATGTAAGACACGCCTGCTTCCCTTTCTGCAATGATTGTAAGTTTCCTGAGGCCTCCCAAGCCATGTGGAACTGTGAGTCAATGAAATCTTTCCTTTATAAATTACACAGTCTCAGGCAGTTTTTTATAGCAACATGAAAATGGACTAATGTAGACATTGTCTAAGAAATACTGGACTGTTTTTTTTCGTGTGTGTGTGAGACAGTCTTGCTCTGTCACCCAGGCTGGAGGACAGTGGTGTGATCTTGGCTCACTGCAACCTCCGCCACCCAGGTTCAAGCAATTCTCCTGCCTCAGCCTCCAAAGTAGCTGAGATTGCAGGCATGCACCACCATGCCCAGCTATTTTCGCATTTTTGGTAGAGATGGGGTTTCACCATGTTGGCCAGGCTGGTCCCAAACACCTGACCTCAGGTGATGGGCCCACCTCAACCTCACAGAATGCTGGGATTACAGGTGTGAGCCAGCATGCCCGGCCCAGAAATACTGGCTTTAAAACATAGTGAGCATGTTTTTACTTTCTTCTGTGTTTTCCCTACCTAGTTCTGGGCAGAAACCTTATAAACACAATAAATTTGTACAGTACCCGAATAAATGGATTGACTACAATTTTTATGAGGTAACTTGAAGGAAAAGCTTAGTCCTAGTACCTTCCAAATTTGTTTGACTTAGCACTTTAGTGATTGGAATTTCTCACTGCCAATCATTCAGATATTCCTATTACAGGGACTGGGGAGGGTAGTGATGTCTATGGATGAGAGTCAAGACAGTATAAAGGGTAAATCAGAAAAATAGTTCCCAGCATTTTATGGACATACAGCAAAGAGAAACATGGACATTTTTCTGTTTAGTAAAATTTTGCTGTTCCTCACATTTACATAAAGCACATACTAGTTTGTTTTAGGGAAAGGAGAGAACATGGAGGAGAGAAGGAAGTATTTCAGGGTACAGGAAAGCACTGTAAAATGCAAGTTGAAGTGGGTAAGTATATTAGTGTAAAATGTAATAATATTGTGATAGCGAATATTTTAAGCAAAATATACTTTTCTGGCATTGCTTCCAACAGGCTGTGCATACAGTGATCCATTGGCATTTGGGAACAATATATTATTATTTCTATTTCCATTAATTCTTTAAAGAAAAAAAATTCAAGATTTATTAATTGGTAAAATGTGAACTACAATGGCATTCTCACCCAATATATACATCTTCAGAGGGTATTCTGGAAGCCTGGCATTAACAATTCTAGTGAATTAAGGATGGGCGCTAGTTATCTGTTACTCGTCTCATGAGTTTGGGGGGATTTGTAACTTATTTGACTTATAATATATAACATAAATGGCATTTGTCCAGTCTCTGGGGCAGCTTCTACTTCCTGGCTCTTGGTACATCCCTCAGGGAGCCCTGAGGCTCCATGTAAGAAATCCCACTATCCTGAGACCACTACTACTGGAGAAAATACATGCTGGTGCTCTGGATATTGCCATTTGACCCAAGTCTTCCAATCATTCCAGTTAAGGAACCAAACATGTAAAGAAATTTATCTTGGACTGTACAGATGAATCTGTTCACCGAGTACCATTAAGTGACCTCAGTCAACATCATATGAAGCAAAAGAATTGCCCAGCCAAGCCTGCCTTGGCATCCTCCTGATTCGTAAAAACATTAAGACATAATACAATGGTTGCTTTTTGAAGACACTAGGTTTTAGGATAACTTGTCATTCAGCAATAGGTAAGCTTTCTTTCTGACAATAGTGCTTTCCTTCTCTCTTTTGAATTCAGGACATGGTGACTTCATGTCATTTGCCTATAACCGCATAGCTTTGTGGATTACATTATCTAATTTCAAGTAAATTAAACATGAGAAGGATAAAAATAAATTAACTGTGATGCAGGGCAGTTCTTGGCTTCACCCAGGAAGGAATTCAAAAGTGAGCCAAGGATAGAAGAAAACGGCTTTATTGAGGCAGTGGCGATGTTACAGCTCTGTGACTGCTCTCACGGAGCAGGGCTACCCCACAGGCAGTGTGCTGAGAGTAGTAGCACAGGGGCTGTTTTGCAGTCATATTTATACCCACTTATAATTTCGATTCAGGGGCAGGGCATTCAGAATTAGCTAGAAAATGGGGAGGGGGGGTGAATTCTGAGTGTTACCATAACAATGATAAATTGTTTTAATGCTGGTGAGCATGTCTTTTGGAGAGGTGCTTTCGAGGGGCCTCTTACCAGTTTCTGCCAGTCTTCAGTCCAGTCCAGAGTCATGTCCCGCCTGCCTCTTACCTCAACTGGAAATCATGGATTGAAGTTTATACTAATAGTGGCAATAAATGCAAACAACAATATAGTGACTCCAGACAAAGCATCTGCAGTTTCACGCATCCAAGGGGCAAGATGGCTATATGAGTCATTAAAGTGAAAATCTCTGCGTTAAAGTGCAGAGTCCTTCCAATCTCTGATTCTAACATTCTTGTTTGGAGTTCCTACTTGTTAACACATTGCTTTATTGGGTTCAGCAGCCTCTCTTTATTTCTTTCACATTTATAGCCCAGAATTTGCTTTAGCTTTGGTTCTGCTATTCCTTCTGGGTGCTTCCTCTTACTGTACTTTTTCTCAGCTGTATTCTCTTGGACCCATGAGCAAGTTCTATACCGGTTCTATGGCTAGACCAGACACCTGGTACACTGCACAAGCAGTATGCTGTACTCCTAGGAATCTGAGAGTATTCCTGGGACATCACAATTTCTGAATTTTATCTTTGCAAATTGCTATACCTCCAGGATGTTAGACACCCAGAATGCGCTACCCTTTGGATGCCATATATACCTCAGGAGGCTGTACTCCCAGGATGTCGTAGTCTCGGGTTGCTGTAACCCCAAGGAAGCTGCACTCTATGTTTTAGAGCCTTAGACTCACATTATCTGAACAGCAGATTATGAAAAATACATAGGTTATTCAATTTGAAGAAAACATATAGTAAGCTTTGGGGATAATCAGGGAGGAATATCTGACCCCTTTTGTGAATCATAAGGCCATGTAACTTCCAAAGCAAAGACGTTGAGGAAGGAATGTTCCGGGCAGAGGAATCAGCATGAGAAAATGAATAGAGGCAGGACTGTGTGTTTTCTGCTGACAAGTCAGAGTTATTTTCCCTGGCTGGTACAACTTGTTTAGGGAAACTGAAAAGAAAAGCCTGGATACATAGACCGATACTAAAGCCTGAATGCCCCTAAAACCCCATTTAAGTAGTTTGTATAGACAATGGAGAAATATTGATGGCGTTAAATAAAAAAGTAGAATGATTAAACAATGATACTGTGTATGTGCCCTTTCAACCTCTGAAAGGGCATGCAATTTAGACTTGAAAGCAGAGAATTTCACTTTGAGTAAATCATGTAGCCACCTCCCCTTTTGTTTTTCATATTTTCCCATCCTTCAAAAAGTTCCATTAGGCTTAGGTGTATTTTCAATTCATTAAAACTAATTTTATTTTGAGCATTTCTTTAGGGTTCATCGTATACAGTTGATTGCACCCCTTTATCTGGGGTCACTATCACTATAAGCAAATTTTCAGGCTAGATTCATGAAATAGTGAGAGAAAAAGTAGACATCTGCTTAGCCTGTTACCTAAGTCCAAACAGTCTGGCAAACATCATGGCAACAAATGTCAGAATTATATCCACTTAATGCTCACATTCATTTTGAGGATTTCTTAAATCTTGCTTGGGAAAACAAGAAATTAGATAGTAGCATAAATAAGACTTTTCATACCAGAAAGGTAGAGAAGAACAAAAGGAGTCATTGAAGAAAGGTCAAAATGCTTCTATAATCAATTTATGAAAACTTCAGAGTTGGCCAATATGCTGCCAGGCAGCAGTAAAAGTAGACTAAAATCCCTAAACATTGAGTGTTTCTTTTTGGTTGCTATAAGCAACTAAACGTTGAGCACAACACTTCTAGTTCCTGGCCACTCACCCTGTGATGCCCTTATTATAAGTCCTAATTTGCATGAGTGTATGTGTATGCATTTCCTCTCCTTTAACAGTAGACAATCCATATTAAAAAGTTAACCTTGCAGATAAGTGATAATATCCAGATACTGTGCTTTTATTATTATTCCTTTCGTTCCGGGGAAGGATCAGTGAATTAGTCTCAGATACTCAGAGTTTTCTGATAGTCTGGCTCATTCAAACTTTACACATAGGTTTTAGAGGCTAGTTTTTATCTCACTTCAAAGCTAAACTTTGACCATCTCCTTAGAGTCTTTGATTTGCTTTCAGAGAATAAGTTCTTACTTTATGAGTTCATTTACAACAGCCCCAGGATTGCTCTTAAAAATGGTCAGAATCCTACCATCAGAAGTTGCTCAATCATTCTTCTGTATGCCTCCCAGAAAAGGTTGCTGATAAAATTCAGGCCTATTAGCTGCAGTCATTGAGGCTTATGAACACCCGTGAGACACAAAACCGTGATCTCAGAGATTTAATAGGCAGCACTTCTGACCCTTTGTCTCTCTCTTTAAATCTTTGTCTTCAGAATGATTTAATAGATGTCACCAGCTTGGGCTCTCAGAAAGTAAGCACTATAACTTTTTTTGCACTATGAACTTTTTAGTTGGTACACACATTTACTACCAACTGGGGTCTACAAAAATAGTGAGATGTGGTCCATTTCATCAAGCAACAAACTTTAGGTGCAGCAGCAGTGCCAAAAGAAAGCTCACGAAATGAAGGATGTGTTAGCCCTCCCTGCTATCTCTAGTCATGTGACCAATGAAGACACTCCAAATAAATATAATAACTATGTGAAAACAGTATGCTTGCTATAAAAACACAGCCCCAAGAGAAGTTCCCTAGCCTCCAGCCTTCCATCTAGATTGGTATCCACATGTCAAACTCCAAATGGAAACCCTGAAACCATCACTGCTTCAAATATTTTAATATATTGAGACAAAGAAAATAAGTAATATTTATTAAAAACCTATCTTGTTTATGTTATTTCACCTAATTATCACATGGACTTTTTGAGATGGATATTACTACTTCAATTTTACAGAAAATAAAGCATTAACTGAAGAAATTTAAGTAGTAAACTCTAAGCCATGGTGCTAATAAATGGCAAGACCAAGATTTGAATGTTGCACACCTCTGTGTACAAAACAGAGTCCCTACTCTCATCCATATACATAAAAGCATGAATATTGGTAATCAGTAGCTGCTACATCTCTCTGTCACTAATCATTGCATTAGGTCATACCTTAATAGAAGACATATATTCTAGGCTTGAGGAATGTGGAATAAATCATACTTGATTCCAGGATTACCTTCTCCTATATGTCTTTCTTGCTAATTTTCAGCTCCTGAAGATCCCCTGGCTGCTGATTGCTTACCTGGACTCTTACTTCCCATTTTGCTCTGCTTTTCTCTGTACTTTGATAATTTTTGAAATTAAAAAATGTTTGATTTCCAAACATTTTTAGATTTTAAAACACTTGATTTATCCATAGTCAATCCTTGTCCCTTTTTCCCATGGCAAGAAATAGTCCACACCATCAATATTCTATCAATCTCAGTTGCTCCATTTACCTTCAGTGAATTCAGAGTGAGGGGCTATCAGGAACAAGCCTCACTTCTTCCCTCTTACTTCGCCTACCTCCCAAAATATCTATAGTTAGCCATCCTTACCTCTGGAACTCAAGACAAGTTAAACTTTATTCATTTTACAATGAACTTCATAGATTTCTGCTCTCAATCAAACTCATGAAATAATTATTTATTATCCATTTATTAAATATTCAGCTTCTTTCCCTTGAGGAGCTTTGTTGTCATCCCAGTACCCCAGATTAGGATCCCTTCATTTACAACTGTTAACTCAGAAAAGGCCTGGAGTTCCACTATACCTTCTTGGATTAATACTTCCCTAGGAAGGACATTGGGTGTAGGGGTCCATCTCTTATGCTCACCCTTTTCCTTAGCTCATTTCTGGGTTTAAAGTTTGTACCTATTCAGTACAAGACCATATGCTAATTGTAGATCATGTCAGCTTTTTCTGAGAAATATTTTCTTAGTATATGGCCTCCCATTGCTGAACAAAGTTCAAGTGCCTTAATATAGTATAATTAGTTAAACAGTTTCAATCCATTGAAGTTAACAACATTAAATGGTTTTATTTCCTCCAGCAACTGCCTTTGCTTTTGCTATATGGACTCTCCTTCCTTGCTGGGTTATAATCATAAAAAGACTGTGGACTAGAGTCCAAAGTCTTTATATGATTATAGTCATATAAAGACTTATCACTGAAAATAAATAAGATCCATACTAATTTGAAAGAAATAAATAAAACCACCATTGTTCATAGACAATATGATTATCTACACATAAATCTCTATGAAATCTATTTTTAAAAAGCTTCTACAACTAATAATAAATTTAGTAGGTCAAAGGATGCAAATCAATATACAAATTATTGATGTACTCTTTGAGATGGATATTACATAATTTGCCAAAAATCAAATACTTAGGAATAAATCCTAAAATACAGGGTACAGCATCTGTATGGTAAAAGCTAACAAAAACACTGGTTTTTAGAAAAGAAGACTTGAATAAATGTATAACTATACTGTGTTCATAGATTGAAAGATTTGGTATTGTTAAGATGTCATTTCTTCTCAAATTAATCTATAAATTTAATGCAGTATCAATAAAAGCCTCAGCAAAAGTTTTTCTTGGTATCAAAAAGCTTGACTGTAAAATTTACAAGGAAAGACAAGGGAATTAGAATCATCAGTGCAATTTTGCAAAGAACAATTAGAAGACTCACACTCCTGATTTATAGACTTACTAGAAGGCTGCCATCATAGAGATAGTCTGATATTGGTGAAAAGATAGACACAGAAAAATGGACTAGAATATAGAATCTAGAAATATTCCCACTTGGCAGTAACAACAACAACAAAAAACCTACTAAAGGAGTGCACAAAACATTTAAGTAGACACTTCAAAAAGATACTTGTGTAATTAATAAGCACATGGAAAGATGTCCAATAATATTAGTCATAAAGGAAATGCAAAATAAAAACAGAATGAGAAACAAATATGCACCTATTTGAATGGCTAAAATAATTTTTTAAAAGCCCTGATAATACCACACTTTGGTGAGAATGCAGAGCAACTGGAGCTCTCTTGCATTGCTAGTAGGAATGAAAAATGAGTTGGTCACTTTGGAAAACAATTTAGTAGTTTCTTATAAAGTTAATCATAAACTTATCATGACCCTTTAATCCCACCCCTAGGTATTTATCCAAAATAAATGAAAATTTATGTTCACAGAAAACCTGAACATGAATGCTTGTAGCAGTTTTTCTTTTAGTAATTAGTCAATACTGGGAAAAAAATCTAGTAAATTAATTTTTGGTAAAGGTAGAAATGCAATTCAACAGAGAAAAGATAGTCTTTTCAACGAATGGTGCTGAAATGATTGAACACACAAATGAAAAGAAAAAGAGAGCAGTTAGAGAGAAAGGAGAGAGGGAAAGTGAATGTTAACTCACACACTTTACACAGATTTAGTATCCCTTACTCCAAATGCCTGGGATGAGAAATGTTTCTGATTTTGGATGTTTTTGGATTTTGGAATATCCAAATACACACAATGAGACAGCTTGGGTTCTTATGGACAGAACCCAAGTTTAAACACAAAATTTATTTATGTTTCATATACAATTGATATACATTGCCTGAAGATAATTTTATATTGTATTTTTAATAATTTTGTGCATGAAACAAAGTTTTGGCTGTGACTTGTTACATGAAGTCAGATGTGGAATATTCTACTTGTGACATTATATTGTTTAAGAAGTTTCAAATTTGGGAGCATTTTAGATTTTGAACTTTCAGATTAGGGATGTGCAACCTGTACAAAATTAAATCATACTGGATTGTAAACCAAATGAAAAACCTAAAGTTATAAAGAATTTTAGAAAAAAAAATAAAAGAAAATGTTCATCTTTTCTAAGCAGAATTCTTACATATCACTTCAAAGTATAATCCATAAAATTAAATTTTGATAAATAATAAAATTAAAAACTTTTAATCTGTGAAAGATACTATTAAGAGAAAAAAGACAAACACAGACTGAAAGACAATATTAATGCAAATTACATGTGTGAACAAAAGATTTGTATCTAGAAAATATAAGAACTTTTTAAACTCAGTAATTAAAAGAACACCCCAACCTGATAAAGAAATGGGCAAAACATTTAAGTACGCACTTCAGGAAACAAGATACGTGAATAATTAATAAGCACACGGAAAGATGCATGACAACATTAATCATAAGGGAAATGCAAAATAAAAACAGAATGAAAAACACTATATACCTACTTGAATGGCTACAATAAATTTTTAAAAAACTGATAACACAAAGTTTTGCTCCAGTTTGGAGCAACTGGAGTTCTCCTGCAGTGCTGATAGGAATGCAAAATCATTTGGCCACTTTGTAAAACAATTTAGTAGCTTCTTATAAAGTTAATCAAACACCTTATGACCCTTTAATCCTACCCCTGGTTCTTACCCAAAATAAGTGAAAAGTTATGTTCACAGAAAACCTGTACATGAATGCTTATAGCAATTTATAAATAATTGCTGAATATTGGAAAAATCCAAATGCCTTATACTAAGTGAAAGGAGCCAAATTCAGATGGCTTTGTGTAGTATTCTCTTATTTATATAACATTTTGTAAAGGCAAAATTATAGGAATAGAGAAAAAAAATCAGTGGTTACCAAGGTGGAAAGATGGGGGACAGAATTTAACTACCAAGGGGAAGCAGAGGGAATGACTTGTGTGGTTATAAGCTTTATGCATTTGTCAAAGATCATAGACTGTTTCCTAAAAGACATAGAGATTAATATATGCTAATAAAAATTTAAATACCCTAAAAATACCCCTGAGTTCACAGCTCCATATCTGGTAATTAACAAACATTCACTAAGGATTAAAAGATGCTAGCTAAGTAGTAAATACAGTAACACAGTCTTGTTCTACAAAGGTATTGTTGAGTTCCCCACAATTATTATAAAAGTACAAAGAGAAATACAGTCCAGAAAAATGAGAGCGAATACAATGAACCAAGAAGATGCTGTTCTTTTATTATAGATAAAAGAGATATAGAAATGCTAGGTAATTTCTATCTACATGCAGAGTGATTTGATTATTTTCAAACCTTTCAATAAGTTAGATACAAATTTCACAGTTAAGAAATATTTTGTCATGTGAAAATCATCAACTATGACTTTAGCTGTTTTAAATTGAACTTGACTTGCCAAAATAGTCATTCTAGCTTGTAGGCACTATAGCCTGAACTTACGTACAAATTTTCTAACTTCACCTAGCTTCATGCTTTTTCCACTAGTACAGTTTATTGTAACTTCAATGCTGGAAAATGTATGTGGGGATGAGTTCTGTCCTGGGTTTTATTTTCTACTTAAGATAATACTAAGCAACTAGCATGAATATGCTACACAACTTAGTGATTAACTCAGCAATGTCTCTGAACTGACAGGCAAGTCTGAGTTCCCCATGTGATCCTATAAAGAGCTCTCATTTTGTGAGAGGTGAATGTGTCATCACTTACCATAGTTCTCATTGCTAGTGCCAACATTTGCTTTAATTTCAACAGAAAGTTTAGTCATTTTGTTGTTGTCAATAAACTCAATAGTTAATGATGCATAAAAAATAAATAAAATTTTGGAGAAATCAATTAAGCAGTAAACTTATTTGTACTGAGTAGTGTTTAATTTAGCCAAATCGTATGTGCTTTTAATTTTTGGGGGATCCTAAAGTTAAAAGTTTAACTTTTGGGGATCCACATACACATTAAAACAGAGACATTACAAATTCCAATAATGAATCTTCAGAAGTTGTCTGTCAGTCTAATTTGTAGTTAATTTATGTTTAGTCTTTTGCCAAGTGCTAAGTTACAGAGATATAGACAAAATGAAGAAACAAACTGCCTATAAAAAATATTTATAAAATGATTTCCATGTGACATTTCATTCATTTTGTCCCTCAAAGAATGCTTAAGAGCTTACATATTCTATCCAAATTTATAAATGATTAAAATATAAACAAAAGCTGAATGAAAAGAATCATTTATACTCTTTATTGAGAAAAAAGTCAATTATAGAATTGATGAGCATATAGAAGATTTTAGAAAATATATTTAAGATAAATAAGATAAAGTGTTAGTTATATGAATTTGCATAGCAATAGTTATTAAAGTAATTTTAACTATTGCACTAAAAGAAAAAGGGTTATTTGATAATATGTGAGTTAAAATAATCAGGTTATGATCTTTTAAAAATATTTTGTAAGTAAGACCATTTAATTTTTCCCACATTAACACATTGTTCGCTAGTTCAAAAATGTTCAATCAAATAAATCCTGGTTGGAAGTTTTAATAATAGCAGTTTAAAACAGGTCCATTTCATTTGTTTGTATGTAGGTTTGGTTTGGTTTTAGTTCACTGGAGATTAAATCATTTGGTTTCAAAAGTTTATTTTCATGTGCTTATTCATTTTGGTTATTGACTCTAATTTTGGTCTTCATAAACATCTTGATATTATCTTTTTTATTTATTAAAGAGAATATATTATCTCATCTTTTAGCCACTTTATGCCAATATACCACAAAAGTTTAAATCACAGAAAATCTCTAAAGAAATGTGACAACCGCTCTTGAAAACTCCTAATTAATAATGGCATGTTGAAGGTTCTGGGGAGTCCTAAAACAAAGACTTATTTACATTTTTAGTAAGCCCTAAACTAAAGATTTTTGTACCAGGTTTGGTGGTCAGGAGATACGCCTAAACCTCCAACTATGGGGAGCATAACTGAGCAAGGACCCCAGAGCCTGGCTCCCAAATCCATAACTGCATTAGAACAGAAGCCACGTTTTTCACAGACTGTTCCTGGCCAGTGCCTGTGCATAACAGGAATGCTGTAGCACTCGTTGTTGGACAACATAGTACTGCTGATGGACAGCTTTGGCTTGAGGATTCCTCAAGGGCCTTGTAAAATCTTCCTTAGACTGCACAGAAGTCTAAAATCCTTGCACCCAACTTTCTCTCCATCTCTTCTTCACTCGGGCCAATCTTGCATCTCTATCTGATAGTTCTCCCAGACTTCTCCAGCTCCCTCCCATTTTATCTTACTTGGGCAATTTCTGTGTAATATCATCCCTGCACATTTAACCCATCTCAGAATCTACTTCTTGGAGGAAATGGAAGATCAAATATTTATAACACTTATATAACCATGAAATATTTTAAAATGTGAGCCTAGGCTTGGTTTTTGATGGGCTAGTCTGGCATATGGGCACAAGTCATAAATGAATGCCAGCTAAGTTATACCCCCTTCACATGTAGCCATGAAAGACAACAGAGAGAAAAAAACTTCCGAAGGAAGGAGCTGGAAGCCATGTATACTTTGTTATTTACTTTGCACTGAAGTGTCCTGAAGTGAGTATATTTATAGATTCTTGGACAACAGCCACTAGCCTGTCCGTCTGAACAGGAACCTGGAAGGAAACGTCCTAGAAGATGAGACACAAGGAAGTCTCAGGTAGAGTCAAGTCATGTACATGTGAAAATAGACACAAAGCCTGAGGATATTTGTCTCACATGTTCATCCATCATGGAAGAAATATACAGGTAAGTTGACAGTTGACTATAACTACCTCCATCATTGGCCACTCCATAACAGGCATGGTAGTCACATGAATGGAAAGACCACAGTGACTGATAAGGTTTTAACTTGCCCCAAGACCACGCCAGGTACTACTGCATCTAAATGTTCAAATATTCAGCAGTGGAACCATACACAGAGTTTCTGATATAGAACATTTTCTTTAGCAGACCAGCCAGCTACTTGTTAGCAGATTGACTACATCAAGCCCCTTATCTCCTAGGGATGCAGAAACTTTTTCAAATAATGGATTCCAGATCTAATAGCTTGCTCAAGTCTAGCAGCAAGCAAGGTATTTTGATATTTTGTTGGAGGAGTTATCCTCAGCATCCTGCTCTTCCATTCTTGCCTTTTTTGGGGTTATCAATGTTAAGCAGCATCCATGGGATGTTAAGCAGCTGTCAATTTATTTTATAATAGAGACCAATACTTTATTAACCATCTTCACAACTTCCTTTGGATCAAATCTTCTTTGTTGTTCATCCCACATTAATGGTCATTATGGTCACTGCTTCATCCTGGATTCTGGCAGTGGGTTACCCCACCTGGCCTCTATTACTTCATGGCTGCATCTCCATAGATAATCACTCAGATTTGTGATTGCCTGTCTGTCCTACCACCAGTACTGTCTTGCAGAGAAGAGTCACTTCTGAACTTAATTATGCTGTTGCCCTTCTTATAAGCACATTCCCGATGGCTTTGTGTCTCTCTTGTTTCTCCTATTGAACACAATTATCTGTAGGGTATTCTGGTTTCACATATATATCCATTCCAACATGCACATTTTCTTCAGCCTCCTTATTACCTCCTCTACTGTCTGCCGAAGCAACTCAGGCACTTCTACTGCTGAATTGTGGCAATCAGTTAATCCAGACTTTTAAGAGTCATCTCAGCAGAAAAATTGTCCTCTAAAGTCCTTGCCAGGGTGTTAAATCCTGTGTCTTGAGAAAGCGACCCCAAGTCATTGATGTTCATCCTACATTAATGGTCAATTATGGTCACTGCTTCCTCCTGGATTGTGAAGGAGATTAAGAAGAAATAATGGTTAACTGAATGGATCTTAGATTACAGTGAAATTCTACAGACAATTATCAAGGCTGATGGAGTGTTCTGAGCTCAAGCAGTCTGTCAGGGGAGTCTTGTGTCTGAGTATTGTGTCTCCCAGGAAAGAGCACCTTTAGTATTCCTGCCAAGCTTAGCCATTGGCTCAGAGAAGCTCGTGGAGGCATGTCTTCTGGACAAATACACTGACGGATTTCCGAGTGCACCAATTGCGGCCTTACTTAATTAAACTCTGTGCAGTCTTAGACTTAAGAGATGTATTTCTAAGGCCTCCAAATATTCCTATCATAAAATTCATCAAGTTACCATTGATCTAAAACTTAAGAAACAGATTAGATCTGTCTGTAAAGAAAATAGACTTTTGCATCCGCAGGAATATATGTAAGGTATAAACAAGAAGGGAATAACACCTCTGCAAAGGAAAATAATGCTTTTTGTTTGGTTGTTTTACAAATAAGTGTGTAAACGAGTAATAATTTACCTGTTTCTGTGCTCAGTCTTTAAGTTCCCTTTGTTATCCATGCCTTCCATATTTCAACAAGTTGCTGCTTTTCTTGTGGCCCTCGAAGATCTCCTGAATCATGCATCCTATAAATACGGATTTTTACTAATGTCACTTTCTTTCAAGTGGATGTAATTTTTAGGCATTGTGCAACATGCCAGGCATAGAAAATAGTAAAATACAGTAAACAATTAGGAGTGATGGACATTAACTTTATTTCTTATATGTCATTTAATTGTAATTCTATATAAATTTAATTTTTAATACTAGCTGTTTGAAACAACCAGCTTACAAAATTCCTGAAAATGTTGCAATTAGCTCTTTCAAGCTAGCATGGGCCTGCTCCAGCAAATTATTGCTTATAAGCCTTCTAAATCCTTACTCCCAGGTTTCTTACACTGAAAATATTTGCTGTTAACATAACATCTGTGTGGTGGTTCCAGGTTGAATTGTACCCACTTCCAGAATTCCCAGGTTGAAGCCCTAATCCTCCAGTACCTTAGAATGTGACTGTAGTTGGAAACAGGAACTTCAAAGAGGTAATTAACAGAAAATGAGGTTATATGGGTGGGCCCTAATTCAACATGACTGATGACATCCTTATAAGAAGAGAAAGAGATAGTAGGTATGTGTATGCACAGAGAGAAGTCTACTTGAGGACCCAAAGTGAAGACAATTGTATACAAACTAATGAGAATGACCTCAGGAGAAACCTAACCTGCTGGCCCTTGAACTTAGACTTCCAACCTCCAGAATGGTGATAAAACAAATCGCTGTTGTTTAAGCCACCCAGTCTCGTATTTTGTTACGGCAGCCCTAGCAGGCTGATAGGAAGAGAGATAATCTCATCTTTCCCTACTGTATTATAACCTTGAGTTTGACAGTGGCTTTCAAGAATGTTGAGACAAATCAGAACCTTTCAAGGAGCTTTTGAATTAATTACTTAAGAATACTGTACAACCTTCTCGCACATGGTGCTGCAAATTTCCCAAAGATGACCTTGAAACTATAACTAAAAATAAAAGTACTGGAAATGGCTTTATTTTCTATCTCACTTTGTTTCTGGCATGACTGAGTTCAGAATGCTCTTCTCTTGTTATGTTTAGACAGACAAAGGTATTATAGCTTAGTCAGGGTTTCCCAAAAATGATACTCAAATCTCTCTACAATATCCAGGAATTCACTTTTATTTATTTGAACAAACCTATGTGTTTACTTTAAGTAATAAAATATTCACTGGATATGTGCCTTTTGCTGAAGTCTTTGACTCACTCTCACTATTGTGACTAATTATTTTAATGTTGATGCTTTAATATTACTAATTATTTTAATGTTACTTTTTTAGTATTACTTTAATTGCTTCATTTCTATAACCAGTGGTTGCAATGTATGAAGGTCATTTCTTTTAAAATAAAAACAGTCCCTCTAAGACAATAAAAGTTTTACTTTGGTTCAAACAGGGTCTTTCAAAAAATAGAAGTGGTACTTTTCCTGACTGTCTTATGAATATATTTTATAACATTATATTCAATAACTATAACCTCTTTTGGTTACGTCATTATACAGCCAATACTTGCAATTTGGTTTTTAAGAAAACACTTTAAATAAATTAACACAACCTCGTAAAATCTAATACCTCTCTCCAACTAGAGGAAGAAGGTTAGCATGACCACTGAAGAAATAATGGAAATTATTCACAATTTAATTAGGTTCAATGTGTTCCTACTCTGTTCATTTTCAAGTTGTGACTA